>JAQIWK010001220.1:0-11246 GCA_034695265.1 Dissorhina ornata
AATGTAATTAATAAATAAATTATAATTTGGAAATCATTAATATATTTTTATCAAACAATTAAAAATGTTATAACTTATTAAACTGCCAACTGTTTATAAATTATCTATTTTGTTAAATTAACAAATTATAAAATTGCAATTAAAACTTGAAATAATTATAATTTAACAGTTAATTATAAAAATATAAAAGTTATTTAGTAGCTATAAATTATAGCCTATAATAATTCTAGATATACAATGTATTTTACTTATAAATTGTAATTAAATTAATTAATATTTAAAAATATATCTTAATTACTAATTAAGTCAATTTCGATTAAGTTATATAAAAAATGTTTATGGGTCTAATGTTCAATCTTGACTAAAAATAGTTTTTGTTGAAAAAACCAATTTATTATCTAATATTCATTTTAAAATATTATTTATGACAATATCCTAATCATCCTAATCAACTAATAAATTGACAATTTAAATCAAGAAGTACGGTTTGCACATACAACTCATTTAAATATATGTACCTGAACAATTTTCAATGTACTTCCCATCAAATAAATAAATTCTATTGCTTTCTCAAGATATGTGTGAAAATATAAGTTATAAATTATTTAAGTTCTATTTTAAAATTACAAATTAAATGATATTTTAAAGTTATTTACTTTATATAACTTTAATTAAATAATAGTTACATAATTGTAAAGTTATTACTATTTGAAACCCTGACCACTTTTATTGATAACCTAATAATAATTTAAAAAACTATTTAATTTAATTGATATAAACTAATTTAAACAATAAAAATTAAATATTTTCAAATTATTATAATTACATTTGTAATTACAAAAAAACACATTTACACAATTTAATTTATCATACAATTAAATTTTGTGTTACTCTGATCAAGCAACACTCTCATATATTTTATAAATTTAATAATAATGATTAAATTACCTTGGTTAAAATTTAGTTGATAATTTTTCATACATTTTTTATACATAACTTTTCAAAGTTTTTCAAAAACTTTAGCACATATTGTATGACATCTGTTGTCACTGAAAGTACATACAGAGACTTTAATTTTAACAAACAGTTAGTCATTTGGTTCACAGATGGCCATTGCATTCTCGTCTAAAATTATTTTTCTGATATCACATCTCTTCAACTGTAAGCCAATATACAATTTTCATTACATTATAACCTTTTGCTTAAATTTGAAATATGCTGGATATATAATTTGAAAAATATTAAGCATGTAGATTTTTAAAAAATATTACAAAAGAATCTAATTAATAAAAAAAACTCTGTCTATATTATTAAATATTTGTTGGAAATCCAAAAAAAGTTTAAAACTAATTTTGCAAATAATTTGAAATATAGTTGAATGTAATTATTTGAGACAATGTTTTATTGTATAGTAAGGCTTAAATTATAATATCCATTAAATTACATTTATAATTATATTTGTATATAAAATATAGGATAATATGCTGAGATTTTTTTTAATAATAGAAAAAATGAGTACAAATTATAAAGTCCATTGACTTTACAAATAATATTTTCGTTTATTATACTTTTGAAAAAAATTGTTTAGAGTTTGAAATCAATTTAAAAGTTTGTTTTGATTAAACATTTTTTTTGTAATTTAAAGGAAAAAATGTTTTTTATAACAAGAAATGAAATTAAAAAATAGTTTTTTGAAGTAATAAACGGCTAGAAATTGGCGTTTGTGTTGTGACTGTATTGTAAAGCAATAGTTTGAATATAATTATAGTGAAAGTCTTTAAACCAATTACTGAAATGATGTAAGACTTGAAAGACTTGTAATTTTGACCATTTCTTTGCTTATACTTTAAGAAATGATTTCATGGGAGGCCTTAACAGAGACCAATTCAAGTGTTGGAGACCACCTCTAAGCCAAAAGTTGTCGAATGCATACTCGGGCTAACTATAATTGAACAACAAATTGAGTTTAATATAATAAATGCAATAAACAGTACATTTTGTACAACAAAAGCAAATCCCAAAAGAAATTGTCTGTAATTTAGTTTTCTATACAATCGCAAGAGTAACACAATTGTCGTATATTTCATAGCATATACACTACACTAAGCCATTGTATGGACACTAGTATTGCTTCAAATCATAACCAATTCGTGATTCAAGATTGCAAGTGCCGGCTCTATCACTGCCTCTACCGGTGCCAATGGGTCTGAGCCCACAATTTACTACATCAACTACAACCTAAACACCCAAACTAACCCAAAAGTTCATTCATTACATTCTTCTTTAATTCACTTTGACGTCTGTTTTTCTCATATAATAATTTGTGCGAAAAAAATACATTTTTACCATTTGGTTGTGTCATTCAAGTCAAATCATAGCATATATTGCCATTGAATGTGATTCATATGGAGAGACAAAAGTCAAACATAATATTCACTATCTTTAGCATCTACTCTACCAAATACTACCAGTTAATACATACACATAGACCCTCACTCTCTATATATTCTGTATTTATGGCATCGGCTGTATTGGACAGACCGTCGAGTTTATTATTGTCATCGACTCTGTAATCATTTATTATTCATTTGAGACCATATTATATACTAGTATTTGTTGCTGTCATCCATACAAATACTTTTTATGAGTTTATCGTTTAAATTACTTATTCTTATTATATTTAATCTATTTTTAAAAGAATTAAATTTATTATCAAATAATGTCTCATTCATTATACATTTATTTGAAAAACAAATTTTTATGATCCCAAGAATTATGTAAATTTATTACAAATATTTAGTAAATTTATTTTCAAAATTAATTGTTTAGTTTCTAATGATGTGGTCTTAACGTGGATTTAATTATAAATTGAATTTTGGTTTAGTGTTTACTTTAAAATCCATTTATAAGACTTATGAATGTATAGTAAAGACTACAGCAGTTGGGCTCAAATAATGGCAATTATAATGAGACAGAAAGTATTGGACACAATATTGGAAATGAGTTTTTGCTAGAGATTAGCAAAAAGAGCCGAACCTATAGTCTGAGTGCAGAAGTAGTTTAAAGCGTGAGAAAGGAAACGAAAGTTCGGTTTGAGTTGTACTGCATTTGTGTGCACAACAGTGCCCGACACTCACTGCAAAAACGACCAATTCGTGGGGTCTGAGCGCCGATATATGTGTGCAATACTGTCGGATATAATGATATAATAATGTCTATCGAGTGAAGCTATCCGTGAAAATGTCGGTTCACTTGATTAGTGAAATTACATTTACAGGTATACACAACATGTAAACCTTTGAATGACTACTGTAGTGATGGTTTTGAAATTTATAATAGAGTTGCGGTGTAAATGATGTAAATTTTGAATGTCTATCGATAATATGGTATTTAATTGTAAAGTAAGTCAATTAGTGGTTGAATGGGCGGTGGAGTGCATGCGTGCCATACCATTGCATTAGAGTAATCGTCACTTCTTTTGATTTTAGAGCCAAACGCTTATAAATTGAATACAAAAACACGTGAAAAGCCTTTATATAGCGATTGTTTGCCACAATAGACACTGATTTTGTTGAATGAAACCATTTATGATTGTATTACTACTATTCATACACAACACCACAATTGCACTTAAACTTTGCTTTAGTTAGGCTTTGATTTAATTGTTGTTTAGCCTTAAGAGTAGCAAATGTGCCAAACATTAAGCGTCGGCCCAAAAGAGCAGTTCATTCAATGTTTAAAAAGTTTGCTCTCCTATTGAAACCTGTGTTCGGAGCGCTCTTTCTATTGCTCTCTATTGTTGCCATCACTTCATTTGATACCTTACTTTTTCAATAGCTATCAATAGGTTTTTTGCATTTACTGTTACTTTATTTAAATTTTTAATCTCTTTTTACTATATTTGTGTCCATTATATATACACACAATCATTGAATGCCTTTTGATACTAGTTTTGCAAATACACTCAATATTGAAATTTACAGCAGTTTTATATACAGTTATAGAATTTGGAGTTGATTTGATTTATTGGTGTTTTATTCACTATTACTTTATATTTTATATTGAAGTCTATGTTTAAGTAGTCAGAGAGAGAGAGAGAGAGAGAGAGAGAGAGAGAGAGAGAGAGTTAATGTAATTGACAAAAGTGTCGTAAACAGTGTTCTGTTGTAATGTTGAATGAGATGATTAGATATGAGGCCAACATTGTTATGGTATGTGTTTTATGTTATTTACAATCGTTTGCATGTATTTGAATGGTGTGTGCAATGGTTTGAATGGTTAATCCAAAACAATAATTTGTATGATATTTGTAGTGAAGATGTTCTACTGATGCACACAATTAGTTTTAAAAAAACTCTACAAACGACAAGATATAGTCAATGCTTTAGTCTTAGTGTTTGTGAGCTTTTGTTTGAACTAAATTTTGTTAAGACGGAAGTGCAAGCATTTAAGGCACACATAAATTATCAAACCCGGCCTTTCGTCTATGCCTTCAATCTCTTTAGTCAGTAGTTTCTTATCAAACGCCCTGTTCTGCAGTCATACCAATGGCATACCATTTGCAGACACAGACTCTGCCATCAATACTAATGCACTAATGTATTGCATTGCCTTCAGTTCAGTGCCTTACGAGTTGGTATCACATACTCGAGCGCTCGTAAGGCTAACAGAATATTCACTACCAGTGCTCTGCAAATGCAGAGCATAGCTATACTCTTATGTAATGCGACAAACGCTACACTATGTGTACTGAACTATAGGTGAACTTCATTTCATTTTTCATCTGTTATGCAATTGTTATTATGAACACAATATACTGAATACTATGCTATAGTTAACTATTCAATTGATATAATCAAATATAAACGTTTTATATAAATAAGGTATCGGTGCTAAGAATCGGCCCAATTATTTCCCTATCGATTGCTTACCTGTTATTATATTTATTATATATACATATTATTTGTTATGCTTTTGTCAAAATTGACTTCACTTTTTTTTGGGTACTATTTTAATAGTAATAGTTTCAGAAAAAAAGTCTGTAAATGTATTTGAAAAAAATATTTCTAATAATAAACCTTTTGTACAATAATTGTGAGCTAAATATATTGCATGCCATCCGAGTCTATAGACTACTACTACCACTACTATTCACTCCTAAATCTACTGCCACTGCACCGCTCTTTCGCTTTAATAATATCGATATTATTATTATTATCACTACATATGATATGAACTTACATATCGATTACCACAACTTCATAACAACATTACTTCAATCAATACAACTGTTTGTGTGTCCTTTGGTTTAACAAATGTCATGTTAATGACATACAGGCGCTCAATAGTTGGCCATTAAATTAATTTATTTCTCATTATTTCAGTCTCTAATTAGTTTATTATAAATTAACAAAAATTATGACAAAATTAAATTAAAATATGTATTCATATGATGGTTGTTTAAAAAGGGAAAAAATAAGTAAAATATATATTTGAGTTAAATGTTGGCAAATAATGTAAAAGTTGAGCGTTAGTTAGTTTGGAGGATTTGGTTAGGTTGTAGTCGTTGGCCTCAATTTAATGCATTTGTCATATAAAATACACGACTTTTATGTCGTTTCCAGTGGTCTGTGTTGAAGCAAATCCGTAGTTTGTATTCAAATCACTGTTAGAGTGTATGGCAGCGCAGTGTCGGTGCATCTCATGACTGAGTAGAGAGCAATTCAGTGATGACTGACTGCATCTCTCTCGTCATCCCGAGCGCCGTTTGCATCTGCAAGACATCCCGTAGCGGATTTCCCAACAAAAATGACTTCATTAGCCGAGGCTTCATCAGTAGGGGTTCTGTGCCTTTCATGGCCTCCTCTTCTAATGCTCTGTTGGTCTCAAAATTGGTTCAATTGGTTGAATGTGACGCTAATGTGATGCAGGCATGGGATGCACTGAATGTGATGTCAACTCAATGCAACTCATATTGTTTGCCAAACCTTATTAGTCAAATACAAACCCATCACTAAACTCTCTTCTGACAATCATTTACTTATTTTGGGCTAAATTTATATACAAATTATATATATATATTGCCTCTCTTTATCTATCTCTCTCTCTCTCTCTCTCTCTCTCTCTCTCTCTCTAAAATAGAAAGTTAATTTTAAATTAAACTAAATTAGTCTTGATAATTTAATTTTAAAAAATTGTGAATAACTTTAACCAGAAAAATATGTTTTTATGTATGAAAAACAAGTAAACATTTATACATTTGGTTGACATAATAAAAAATAAATGGATTGACAAATAGATAACAAAAAAAAGATGAAAGAATTGGTTCGTTTTGTTAAGCATTTCATTGACTAAACCTAGTGTTTGATTATCGCTAAAGACTTACTGATTTTAACTCCTTTTCAATCAATACTGTGAATCAATCTTTTTCTCGGTTATGAAGTTTTATTGTATTGAATGTCGTGTTTATACAGACTATAGTTTAGTATAAATATATTGAAAGACTGAAAGATACACTTCTATAGAGATTTTGTGAATTTGTTTCTTTTGGGGTCTCTTTTTTTGGTGATAAGTATAGTATTGACGACACAAACGCTACAACTCTTGAAATGTAGCGGAAGTTGAGATCTATTGGTATCACGTTTTTGAGGTGAAATAAGTTCAGATTCACTAAAAATATTGTCCGCCAGTAATGTATTGGGAAAGTATGGTGTAGTATAGCTCTGTACGAGTTGTTTACCAAATGTACGCTTTGGTCGCATAAATCTGAGGCACATAACAAAAGGACTCCTTTTATGCTTTACTTTTTGATGCTTTCATACAATGAATAGAAAGTTGAGATTCAAAGTAGGGATGAATTTCTCTACATATTCTCTCTCTCTCTCTCTCTCTCTCTGGCTTTCTCCCCACTCCGGGTGACCCAAAGTCCACAATAATACGACACCTGCGCTCAACTCTTACCTTTTGTTATAGTTTTTGTGCACAAATACAGGCCAACCATTTATTCTTTGTCTTGTTATGTCTTGAAATTGTGAAAAACGCCTAAAACTCGCACCGACTGACTGTTTGTCACAGTCTTTGACACTTCACACCAATAACTCATTCATTTCTCTTTTACACGGAATGTCTTTAACTCGACATTTGATTAATAAATATTTAGTTGAATAAGAATTCATTGGAAAAAATAAAATCATTAAGAATTTTGAGTCAAAAACAGAAATAATTTGGAGAAAATGTTTTAATGGATTTCATTATAAGCTCTCCAAACGACTAAAATGTTTGGGCGACTAATTCATGGCTTTTGTAAAATGATTTTTCATTTTAAATGTTTATATGGAAAGCAGGCATACGTTGCATCTCAATGGGTGCTCTCCATCGCACGTGTACTCAGTTTTCAGTTCATTACTAAACGTGTGACCAATACTCCAGATCTCCATTAATGGCTTTGGCTATACCCCATATTCACTATTTTATACACTCTCTCTCTCTCTCTCTCTCTCTCTCTTTCTTTCTTTCTCTGTATCTATTGTCTCATTGATTTGCCAAATGATGGTTTGGTTGGGTTTTTTTTTTTGATCGATCGGCGCTTTATATGAACGATCAAAAACACACGAACTGAGTCTGTCATTCATATGTGTTATGAACAGAGTTTACGTATAAAATGTTTAGTATATGAAGAATTGGTGAGAAGTTTTTTAAATGATTACAAAAATGTCTAAAAATGCTCGACAGCTCGCAGGCAAACAACAGCACATAGAGAACCGCCATTCGATGCACATGAATATGATGTGCAAAAAAATTTTGTCACAAAAAAATGTGTTTAAAAATTTTGTCAAAATATTACATATTTTTATGACTTTGCGATGCAAACTACAGATTCTGAATACATAAAAATATAGTAAGTTATGGATAGGTTTGTGGTGGCACTACAAAATCAATATACAAATGATGTATATTGTGTTTGATTCACAAAATTTATATCCAGATTCTTGACTATACTTATGAAAATACAAATATATATACTGTAGTAAAGACATACATATATTTGTTAGGTTCTGAAAGCTTTGCCAACGCTAATGTACACAACTTAGCAATACCTGCAGTGATTGGGATTAGCTCTTCAAGTGTTGGCCCAATATATATAAAAATATATGAATCCCTGCCGTTGTGTTAGCTTTCGGTTCAAAAAGCGTTTTCATTTGATAGGAATTTTCAATTTTCATCGCAAACACACACAACGCACCGATAGGTCGATAGGCGCTCATTGTTAAGCGTTAATCCCCTCGAGAACCTGAGACTGACGGCTCTGCAAGTATGCCATATATACTCTCATCACTATTACTACACTATTTCTCTCCTCCACTTCACTCGTCAACTATTTTTAATATTACTCTAAACTTATGTAAACCATATTAACACTCTATTCTCATCACTTCTTCAAATTAATTATTTTCTCAAAACATATACTCTTCACCCAAACGGCTGATTCATTCAATACAAATAGTTGTGTCGTTAACACACAAACTATCATCATATATAGTTTGGTCATCAAAGTCATAGTTTCATTATTTATAACCATTTGATGTGATGTTTGTTTGAACCAAAACATATTTATATATATCTGTAAAGTAATGTACGACAACTTCTGCAGTTGTCCATGTATTTTAAGACCAAATGATTTCCTTTTGAATGTTCACTGTTTTAACTGCTAATACAACTGCACTTAAGTTTTGATATATAAAATGTATTAATATTACAGCAATACATATGAGTTTGAAAGGCAGACCATTAGTAGGATATATTGGATCAGTTACTCAGTTTCTAATTCATTCAGTTTGGATGTTGTGCTCGACTTCCTGTGTATCGGAAGCACAGGAGTCCCTATTAGTAGCTCTCGTAATGCGGTTCATGTCATAAGTCGAGACATTATATTCTTTCCATTTCTAATACTCTGCTCTCAATTCATGTTTTTAGATCCAAACAAATCACATACTTATACACCACTACTAATACATCCATAATATATATATTACATAAGTTATATACAGTATATTCTAACAATTTATTATTTCTCTAAACCAGTCTAACAAATTGGACACGACTTCAATCATTTATATATTTTTTGTGGTTTTTGTATAATTGTTGTTAAACTAGATATTCTAACTTATATACAACTAAACTTTACCCAAAAAATTAACATTATTTATACAATTCAAAGTATAAAATAACAAAATTTAAACATTTAATTTAAATATAAATTGAATAAAATTAAAAAACTGAAATAAATAGTAAGAATAAAAGCAAATTTGCATTTATTTGATTATATAATTGTAAATTTGTCACAATATTTATTTGTAAATAAAGTCAATTTTCAAAGTCAAGCACTGAATGCCAGGCATTATATGAATTGAAATCTCGACACAATCATAAAATCTCAAACCAATAGTCAACAAAAAAATATATATATAAAAAGCAAACCTAACATATGGCACGACCTATGCTTTGAAATATGTATACAAATATTTGAAAAATACTTACAATCAATATTTACTATATATAAATAAATAAAATTTTAAGAATTGAAAAGTTAACAAAAATATTTTAGTTTTTTTGTGGATATATTTTTTTAAAACAAAAATCAATTGAAGTAAAAATAAATAAAATAACTAAAAATAATATTTAAAAAGGTTTTTAAATTTCCTTATCGTAAATAACTATACTTTATTGTTAAAAAGTATGTTTGCATTATAAATAATTGATAGTTAATTTGCAAAATTAATAAAATAATTTATTTTATTTTTATATTAAACAATAATAAATTCATTTATTGATTCATTCATGTGAATAAAAAAACACATATAAACAATCATAAGTTAAACAATAATAATAATCTTATGGCTCAACAATTTATTGATTTGAAAACAAATTGACAAAAGACTTGGAAATGTGTTGAATAAAATCATTAACACTATTATTATTAATATTATATTTTAATATAGAAATTATATACAATTACTATTACTACTATTATTAACTAAAGCTTGTAATATAAATAAATAAGTAATTTGTGAATAATATTATTGTCCGGATATTATTCTTGTTATTGTCATTAATATGTGAATTTTATTAACGAGTAAAGTGTTGAGTAGTTGTATATTGGTTTGTAGTCTAATATTGATTTTTGCCTCATTTTTAATGACACATTAGTGTCCGAAATGTAGAGTTATGTTGATTTGGATGCTATGATAGTTGACTTCAATTGCATTTTATTGCTTTGAATTGGAGAGCGATATGTATGAGTCCTAATGGTAACGATGAGAGAGAGAGAGAGAGAGAGAGAGAGAGAGAGAGAGACCAAGAATATTGATGACAATAATGGCAGTGATGGCAATGGTGCCAATGCTAATGTGTGGGTGCAATGGCACAGAATGTCAGTCAATAGCCAACAGCCAACAGATTTTAACATAAAAGCTCATACTTTTATTACTCGCATTACAAATACAAAATTTCTATACAATCATAAAATTACTGGTAATAGTCGTTATGTGAGTAAAACCTTATAATAAACTTCATATATGGCAACGTTTTATGTTCACTACTATTTCGGACTTTTCATGTCTTGTCAACTATTTTTATGATAATAAATAAATATAACATTGGTTTCGAGTGTTAACCCACTATAGTCACTAAAAAAGACACATTTTTATTACTGATATTTTTAAATGTACTATAATTTTGACAGATATTGGAGAGAAACTAAAGGATTATTTAATAGCAAAAAAAAGTTGTTAAACCGATTTTCAATGTATTTTTATATTTTGAAAGATTAGATGAAAGTTAAGTCTTGAGTTGATTTCTGCATATAATTTTGATGACGGCTTCATCTAATAGTGTGATCACATAAACTGCTGGCACATGCAGTATATACAGCATTGGACTGATTATACAGACAGTGTAGTCGAGCAGTTAATCCCGTGAAGACTTAATTAAATCGGTTCGACTGACACACTGTATGGAAAAATAATCCTCCAAAACGTAAACCGCTCGGGAATATCGAGAGATTATTTTTATCGGTATTGGGACAGCACTTACACAACACCATACTATATAATAACCAGCCAACCAGTCAACTAGTCAACCAACTCTTATATAAGTATTGATATAACTTTATATACAGTGTGTTTGATAGACACTATTGCTGTCAGTTTCTCTCTCTTTCTCTCTCTCTTTCTCTCTCTCTCTCTCTC
>JAQIWK010001221.1:0-11243 GCA_034695265.1 Dissorhina ornata
TTTTCAATGTACCCATAAATTGTATTCTTTTATAATATGACATATTTGTTAGATGACATGACATCGATATTTATGTATAGACAATGTTTCTTATTTGTAATTATATGTATATGTTGGTGTACTTTATGTGATTTTTTAAATGAAATTAATTTTTATCTGTTTATGTGATATGATGGTTGTGCTTTTGCTAATTAGATAATAGGATTGCATTGAAAGATAATACTATGTTGACATTTTTTGCACGGTTAATGTGTATATGTTTATTTTCACATTTAATGTGTATATGTTTATGTATGTATTTGTTTTATTGTTTTTTAGATGATATAGTGATTGGCTTTCTTAGATAATACGATGATTATTGGTTTCTAATTGATAAGATGTTTTTGTTTGCTAAATGGCATGCTTTAGATTGCTTGATGATATGATGGTGATAATTAGAGTGAGAGAGATAATGAGAGTGTGGGGCGGGGGAGAGAGAGAGAGTGGAATAGTGAGGGTATGTTTGGAAGTTTTTGAATGACAATCTGAAAGCCCAAAGAGCTGCTGATAATTAAAGTGTCAGTAAATTTCAGTGCATTCGAGTTGAGCTTAAAAACAGACAGAGCGGAGAAAGAGAGAGAGAGAAGAGTTGGAGATGTGTTTGTGTTATATTGTGTGACGCGTTGTCTACTTACTGGTTGTCATTATGTATGCACACATAACCCGAGCGCATACTTTGCTACAGACATTGTCTGCCACTGTATTCTCAACATTTACGGCACTTTTTTAATCGTGAAATTTTCTGTAAATGTATTAAACAGAAAACGGAATTACATTTAAAGTCAAGTCTCCTGTCGAGCAGTTTTTGATATAAAAGTAGACAAAAAAAAGTATTGCCTTTTCTGTTCATACATAGTAGCTATGCGTATCGTTTGATTAAGAGAGAGAGAGAGAGAGAGAGAGAGAGAGAGAGAAGGCTTTACTTACCGTACAATTCTTGGTATATTATATATAATACTATTCTTTAACTTTACTCTCATATGTATAACACAATTGCTGTCACTCTATGATAGTGTCCATACCGTACATCCATATCGTATGGCATGACTTGTGATGAACGCACTCACAGGGATTTGGCGCATAAAAAGCTATACTATGACTGCAACATATAAAAAAGTGGAAGACGAAATACATATACCCTGGAGCTTTAAAAATGTTTTAGAGATAAAAAACATTGATTTTGCGGCATTCAATTCCTCTCTCACTCAACAATAATGCATTCAATTCGAGACTTGAAAACTAACTACAATTTTTTTGGCACAAAAATATCGCAATGCAAACACAAGTATTACTTTAATACATTATGTATACATTATGTATTAACATTAAATATCTACAGATAAGGCAATTCTGGTGTATAACTACTATACAGGAATACATCATCACCAGAATATATACTCATAGATACCGTTTCATTCATTATATTAATTTTTTATAGACTATTTTAAGTTTATATATTACATGTAAAATATACAATGTAGTAATTTATTGTTATTTAACTTGTATTGTTGGTAAAACACTGCTATTCATTGGCTTTCAAACATAACATCTAAATCAATGAATGTATTCATAAATAATAACACGTTTTAAAACTCATTTTATTATTTATGATTTGCTTAATAATAATAATAATAATTTATGATTGCATTGAATTAATTGATTGAAATGACAAATTGAAAGTTTATTATAATGAGAATGAGATCATTATTTTTATAACGATTGGAGAGATCCACTACTGAACAGTCGTTTATTGTTATATAAAGCTTTAGGTAATATATTGGTGGCCTAACCATCACACAAAAGTTGCATTTCCTAAACATTAGCTTTTTTATAAAGACTTGTATTACTTTAGTTTATTGACTTGAAATGCACTCGAGTTTCGTTCGTTTCGGTCATTTAGTGGTCACTCAGGCCTACGATCGTTGCCTCTCTCAGTCAGAGTCTACCGAATTTAATCAACCAAAAGGATCACTCATTCCCTTTCACTACATATCGACAAATCAATGCCAACACACAAAAAGCTTTTATGAACTCTACAACTATTTATTAAACTCTTATGTCTTTCCACTTTTTTTCTCTCTTTCTCTTCGCTCTCTTGACATCACTTTTACTTTATTTCATAATCAATATTAAAACAAATCATTTTTGCCGTTTATCCACACAATTACTGCACTTCCGTTTGAAATCTCATTTATATTTATATTAAATTAAGTATTGATAGTTTGATATTTACAAAACAGACAAACATTACTACACTAATAATTTTATTAAAATATTCACAATATATTTTTAATGTATTTAAACTTTTTTTAAAACGATTATTATCAGTTTTGCTTATTTTATAATAATTATTTTATAAATATCTTGATAATAATTTTACTCTATGACACCACAAAAAATTGCTACACTTAAAAATTTGTATACATATTGTGTATGTATGATATATTTACTGCCATTTGTATTGCAATTGTTATCAAATTGTGTGTCAGAATATTTGTCAACATATAAAATATATACTGAATATTAAGTATTTGAATGAATAAGATATGAGATTCTGTTTAAAAAAAACACATCATAACACGCTCTGTATTGTATCGATTGTATGAATCTGTAACTTATGAATCCATAAGTTATGATGCGTTCAAAAATTTTGGTGTTGCGATCAAACAGATGCTTAATATTTTTTTCTTGTTATCAACAGTGTTATATGCAGAATATTATATATGAAAATATTTATATAAACTTTTTTAATATTTATTTTTTATGTTTTTCAAAATTGTTTTGCAATTTTAATCTAATTTAATAATTATACAAATATTTTTTTAAACAAATATAATGCATTAAAGATTAATAAAAATTTTATTAAATATAAATATTAGTTTACATTTGTAGATAATGTAAACTTTCATTATAAATAATTAAAAATAATAGAAACAAAACTAATTAATTAATAAATTGTCTATCGTTTAGGTCAATGATATACTCGATACAGACAACACCTGAGCCAATATGAGTCGTATGTCAACCCCTTCACCAGATCTACTAAATAGTGGCCAACAAACTAGAAGATGGAGTGATGGCAATGAGAACAGCCCTCCCCGTTGGCACTATTTATTGATAACAATAGTCTCGTTTGGCATTTATATAAACTCTTTTGGATGTGGTTTTGCATTTGACGACATGTCTGCCATTCGGGATAACAGAGATCTGAGACCACAAACGCCTTT
Source organism: Dissorhina ornata (assembly GCA_034695265.1). Taxonomy (NCBI): domain Eukaryota; kingdom Metazoa; phylum Arthropoda; class Arachnida; order Sarcoptiformes; family Oppiidae; genus Dissorhina; species Dissorhina ornata. The sequence continues at coordinate 3,267 of JAQIWK010001221.1, forward strand.
ATCACAACTTTTTCTTAATGACTTTTGGGGACAGGGAATCACTAAGGTATGGATAGATGTTTATATAGTATATACTTGTGGTCGTATGACTGTGCTGTGGTTGTACTGTGGCTCTGTTGGCACAATCTTAACGATAATATATGAGCTTTGAGTTTATCAATCAATGAGTTTCTATAGATCTTTAGACGTCTTTAATATTGTCTGATTTGTCCGATTGGGTCGATCGTCAATATTATAATCGAGTGCTTGCCTTTCCTTTGCCTTTCCTCTGCATTCCCTTTGCCTTTCTTTTTGGCTTCACTTCCTTCCAGAAGAAGTGGTCAAATCATAACAGATGGACAGATCGACTGATCGTTATTTTGTCGTTATATTGCAAAACGAATTTAGCTTTTTATGGATGAATTACTTCGTTAGACTTACTCTCCCATTGCACTGTCCATAGACTAACTCAACCTATTTTAACATCTCTCACATTCTCTCTCTTTCTCTCACTCTATTTGCTCTTTTGATGTAAGCTGTGTATGACTGCCTGTGAGTGTCTCAGAGTTAGGGAAAAATAACTGGAAAAACTCTCTTCACAACCACTTTTGAAGTAGATTTGCTAACAAATGAATGCCATCAGGCGATGCCAACCTTACTGTCCATTTGTCTTCTTGAAAACCAACAGTCAATGAATAGAAACAATTCAAACCCAAACCCAAACCAAACACATAAAACAAGGCTTTTGTTTTATATATATAAACAGTATATTACACCGAAATCACTTCATTCACTCAACCATTCAGTCCTTATCTAATGAATCAAAATATAATGCATTTCTAAAACTATAATATTTGATGAATTCCTTTACAACTAATGTTTTTTGTTTTGTTTTATTTTTTGTGGTCGTTTTTAGGAACAGTCACATAAGGTATGTTTTTCACAGACAAATTCAATCAATTCCCACATATTTTACTAATAATTATCTTCTTTTTGCTTCAAAAAACTCAACTACCAGTCCTACCGACCCCTCTGTGTCCTAACATTTCGTCTCAATTATTTAATACATGAAATCAATCCAATGGGTTATCATATCGTAAATGTAATTCTACATGTGATTGTATGCCTTATATATAACCGGTAATAGTTTGTAATTTTATTTTCCAAAAGCCATTACAGAGACTAATGTTTTCTGATATAATCCTATAGATTGTGTAATTTATTTATGCCATCAATCGCTGCATTAATATCCAGTCTTTCCTTCAGGTAATATATGAATTACTGAATTGATTTTATTTTTTCAAATAAATTTCTATTGAATAACATAATTTACAGCAACAACAACAAAATAGTATAGCACATGATATGAATGCCACTAAAAATGCCTAGTTTTGCAAAATAATTTAGTTTATAAAACTTGGTTAATTACAGAAAAAGGATGATAGATGATATAAAATTATTATATTTGACCATAAAAAATATATTTGATATTTATGTTTATTGTTGTTTTTTTTGTGTGAAACCTTAGCGTACATCCCATACATACCGAAGCGGTGACCAGTGTAGTGGGTCGGGCAGAGACACTGTCATCCATATTCTTTTTACTGTCATTTCTGGCTTATATCAAAGCCACCAAACATCGTACCAAAACAGGTAGAGTCAACTCTCTCTATACTACTTAACCATCAAACCATATACTCTTTTTTGTGGTTCATTTTTGTCATCAAATATAGTCATTAATTAAAAATAAATATTTTATTAATGAACTCATTTATATTTCATTATATTCAATATTACTTATTAATACATAAAATGTTTTTGATGTCAAATAAATGTTTCAAAAAAATAATAAAAACGTTTAAAGAGTTGTGCAGTGAATACACATTAGGATTGTCTTTTGGTTTTTTGACATAAATTATAGTTAATTCTAGATTTTGAATCAATTAGTTTGAATAAAATACTAATAACGGCTTAATACAGAATTTGGTTCAACACTTAAATTTATGCTTTTTGTATATAATCTTATGATTTACTTTTATCAAGTTATTAGTTTTTTACAAGATTATTATGAAGTGAATTTTGCAATATTATAGATGTATGCAAACATTAAATATAATGTTTGTTATATTGTAATATTTAATATTAATTTTTGATGTTGAATACAATTTTATTTTAAAAACTTTATTGTTTTATGTTCAAAACATTAATCGCAAGCATAATCTTAAGTATAGTCTAAACAACAGTAGTTTTTTAAGTCTTATAATAAGCGTTTGAATTATGACTTTTGCAAAGTTATGCACAAAAGCTAATTTGAAATCACATTAAAATGTTAGCTATTTTTCAAGCTGTTACCACTTTTTCTCTAACTTTTGTTATACAATGTGTTTTTTGTGCACTTATTATAGTTTAAGCGTTTTTATCATTAAATTTTTTGCTCTAAATTTCATTCAGAGTGGATGTGGTTTCTCCTATCCATCACATTAGTCTCTATGGCGACCCTCTCTAAAGAGCAGGGCATTACAGGTAATGAAACAAATACTACATTTCTGTATAGTGTAGTGCTTACAGAATACAAACTTCTCAATTAATTATTGGACTAAAAAACTTTTTTGTTTTGTTTGTTTGTATCAAACCATTTACAGCTATAGCTATTTGCGGTGTTTATGAAGTGTTTGTTGCTCAAAAAGTAAGTTTATATAACATCTTATATATATCCGCTATCACTATATTATTAGATATATATTTGTTTTATTTAATTTATAGCTAAACCTTTCAAATATAATTTTTATGGCACAAAACCTAATGACGTCGAAAGCATCGCCTCCCTCTTGGCTCAGGGAATCCTTCTTAAGGCTATCGGTACTGTTTGCCGCCACTTGTCTTATGATTATGACTCGGCTTAGAATAATGGGCTCACAATTGCCTGTCTTTACAAAGTATTTAACTCTTTTTTATAGTTATATTGTATCCAAAAATCTATAAGATATGTATTGATTTGAATGAACAGATTTGACAATCCTGCCAACTCTGCTCCCCCACCTATCCGTCAGTTGACGTTAAATTTTTTATTACCAATGAATTCATGGTTAATGTTATTCCCGGATGGCTTATGCTGTGACTGGACAATGGGTACCATACCGTTGATTGAATCTTATTGGGATCCCAGAAATGTGGCCACAATTGTCTTCTACATGTTCTTTGCGGCACTGGTTTGGACTGCATTGACATCAGACAACAGAAAGCATAGCCAAGTGCTTATTATTAGTCTGGCGTTCATTGTGTTCCCTTTCCTGCCGGCGTCTAATCTCTTCTTTCCGGTCGGTTTTGTCATCGCTGAGCGTATACTATATATGCCTTCATTTGGCTTCTGTATGCTATTTGGGGTCGGGTTTCATAGACTTTATCAATATTTATCAGATGATAACCCAAACGTATCCAAAAGCATGTCAACCGTTAAGAAAAGACTTTTAGTTTCAGTTTTAATATTTGTCTTAATATTTCATTCAATCAAAACTATTGTCCGAAACTATGATTGGGAGTCAGAATACACTATATTTATGGCCGGAATTAAAATCAATAAACGAAACGCAAAGCTCTATAACAATGTGGGCCACGCTTTGGAGGGTCAACACAAATACACAGAAGCTTTACAATACTTTTTAAAAGCGGTGGACGTCCAGTCGGACGACATCGGTGCCCATATGAATGTGGGCCGAACTTATAACAATCTAAACAAATATGAACAGTCAGAACATGCCTTTAATTTAGCCAAAGATCTATTGCCTCGTCCGCGACCGGGCGAGCGATATCAGGCTCGGGTAGCGCCGTCTCATCTGAACGTATTTCTCAATTTAGCCAATTTGATCGCCAGAAATAAATCACGTCTTGAAGAAGCCGATGCCCTCTACAGACAGGCCATAAGTATGCGCGCAGACTATACTCAGGCGTATATAAATCGCGGCGATATTCTGATACGAATGAATCGCACCCGAGAAGCACAAGAAGTCTATGAAAAAGCGCTGCAATTTGACTCTTCAAATCCGGATATCTATTATAATGTAAGTCCACTTTACGTCTAACTTAATAAAAATAATACGACTATATATTTATTGTCTTATAATTTATTTGTTTTTCTTTATATCTATAAAAATATATATATTATTTTGACAACAGTTAGGCGTTGTATTACTGGAGCAGTCAAAAGCAACACAAGCTTTGGTTTACTTTAATAAAGCTATTGAATTGAATCCATCGCACGAACAGTCACTCATGAATTCAGCGGTTCTCATACAAGAGAGTGGTAGCCATGAGTTACGCCCTTTAGCTCAACAACGGCTACAGTCGCTGATAGAGAGCGGAAAAGCCAACGAAAGAGTTTACTTCAATTTAGGAATGCTGTCAATGGATGCCAAAGATTATATTAATGCAGAAAAATGGTTTAGAGCTGCCATTCATCTGAAGCACGACTTCCGTAGTGCGACATTCAATTTGGCTCTTTTGCTGTCCGACTCTAACCGACCGCTCGAAGCGGTTCCCTTCCTAAAGCAACTGCTGAGACATCATTCCGATCACATCAAAGGTCTTATACTTTTGGGAGACATTTATATCAATCACGTGAGAGACTTGGATGCGGCCGAAGAGTGTTACAAACAGATCATCAAACTCGACCCAACCAACACTCAGGGCAGACATAACTTGTGTGTAGTGTATGTCGAAAGGGAAGAACTGGAGAGGGCCGAGGACTGCCTCCTCAACGTCTCTTCATTAGCTCCCAATGAAGAGTATATTAGAAAACACTTACATATAGTGAGGACAAGAATCGCCAAAATTAGACAAAGACAACGGTCTACTACTAGAGATGAATCTCTTTGATAAACATTTGATTTAGATTTATATATTTATCTCTCAATACATGTGTCATAACATCAGCTCATAATAGAAAAACATATATTTATTGATAAAATTGATTGCAATTTCAATACATTCTGTGAGACTCCAGAGAGTGAGTAAGTGTGTGAGTGAGTGAGTGAGAGAGAGAGAGAGAGAGATAACCGTTGGGAACTCGTGTTATAGCACTGACCGCATAAGCAGTTCTCAATGATTTGATAGCATTTTATATATAAGTTAAGGACATTTGTGATACTAATAGTAGACAATGATTGCAGGGATATGTTGTTAGTATTGATTGTATGTGTTTAGGGAATCACATTCTCTTATATACTATATATTCAACACATATTACATAATATGATGTTTTACATCAATTTTATATTATGTTTCATACAATACAAACACTTGAAATAACTTCATACTTATAGCTATCAAACGATACATAAGAATTATCCCTAATATTAAAATGCAATTCATTTTTTCTGAACATTTTGATGAATTGAATGAGAAATTAAAGTTAACGACAATCACAGCAATCACTGCCAGTCTATTGAACCCAAACTCTAAACCCTTTTTTATTTAAAAAAGTTAATTTTTGAGATAAACCATGATATTTGTATAAAAAAATAAAATTGTTATTTTAGACAAATTGCAAATCAATACTAAAAAACACATACAATTTTGTCAACAAAACCAAGTTATGTTTTTAAACACAAGAAAAAAACAATAGAAATAAATAAAAGCACAAAATCATTACTACTTTCAAATATTAATAATATTGAAAAAAGAGATTTTACTGAATTTTTTGTTTGAAACTGTTGTTAATGGTATGGAAAAAAGTGTTTTTATTGTCGATAAATCAATTTTGTTACAATCAATCAATTGCATAACAACAATAACTAAAACCCATTTTTTGCTTGGTCAAATAGTAATGATAATAAACATGTTGAATTGAGATTCCTATAAATAATTTAAATTTTTGTTTAATATTGTAAATATTAAAAAACAAAAACAAGTGATTTGTTAAATATATATTTTTTTACATTAATTATTTGTATTATTTAAAGAGCTTATAAGTGATTATTATGAAATAAAAGTTATTAATTTTTTAATATAATTTATGTGTACTTTTATTTTAATATACAACAAAAAACAAAATTCAGCCTGATTATAAATATATTGTATTTGAATTCCCGTTTGTATATTATTATTAATTTAATACTATTAAATTGAAAAATAGTTATTGATATATAATTAAGTTTATATACAGTAAATTGTGTTTGCTTTTCTATGAAATCCCCCCAGGTCGTTATGAAATTTAAAAGTGATTTTTAAATTATTTTTTTTATATAAATTTATACTTTTAAAAAAGTTTATATTAATATTTTTATATAGAAAATGAAGATCAGTGAGAATATTGATGAATGGATGCAATCGATTAGCTTTCACTTAATTTTTCACATTTGATGGCAAATGTTTTCATACAAAATGAAACTTTAATGAGAAGAACAGTATTTTGAACATTATTTTTAAAACTTATTTTTTTATACAAAACTTATTTTTGTATATAAAGTTAATATTATAGAGATTAAATGTATATTATACAAACTTGAATTATAAAATAAAATTTTGTTTTGGTTTCATTTCATTATAAATCAATTAATTGTAAAACAATTTTAGTTTTAATAAATGATGATTACATCAAAGTTAAGTAAATAAAATTAATACATTGTATAAACATAATATCAATTAGTAATGTACTAGCTTGGTAATGTTGTAAGTAAGTATTACTAACAAATATACTCTTGGTTTGTTAGTGAAATAATACTTACTGTAAATCTATTATTAATTGCAATCAATTTTTAAAGCTTTTACTCATTTTTATATGTGGACAAACAGACAGATAGACACAAGAATTTGCTCACAATTCAGTAGTAGTTTCTAATTTGTTTGACTCCCATATGTAAGGTTTAGGCAAAAAAGTTAAGTTTGAGTTCAGTTGTGTGGAAATGAGATAACGGTTACAAACAAAAAATACAGACTTAATATGGCATAACAGGCATAACATATTTTTTATAAAGTACCTTACGGTTATGTATTGGCAAAAAATTGTTAATACAATTTCTTTGCTTTAAATTTAAAATTTTCATCACTTAAAACACAATTTACAACAAATATAACAATAAAAATTTGCCAAATATTCACTATTGCAGAATTTTACTTTTTTTTTGTTGTTGAATATAAATCTTAATATAAAATATAAATCAATTATTTTTATTTGAATCTATAATAGGCTTAAGACTCTTAAGTTAAGAGTAAGACAATAAACGTATTATAAATATGCCGTCAATTTCTTTTAATGTCATAAATTGATGAAATAATAATTTTTTATTAAATCAATGTTTAAACAATTTCAAAGTATTTTATAATTATATTAAAACAACACTATTTTGTTAGTTTATTTAATATTATTAGAAAAACTAAAAAATTTAGAAAATATATTTAATTTTAGTATAAATTCTGTTTATTTCATAAAAAACTTCAATGCTTTTAATACTTATTAAGTTTTGAATTTTTACTTCATTTAATACTAAACTTACAATACTTGTTAATAATGGGTATATAAAACATTGAAATATAATTGCATGAAATATATTCATTAATTAATGGGATTAAAGTATTTGTCAAATAAAATAACTTTTATATAACTAAATAATCCACTCTTTTATTGTAAGTATACTTTACTGACAAATATTTAGTTAAACTTTAAAAATACATTATTTAAAATAAATTTTGGATTTACTTTTAAATAAATTTGTTTAATTAAAGCTATAATTTATTATTAATACTTAAAGTTTGTTGCAAATAAGCTTTTGAAATGTACTCATTATATAACAAATGCAATATTCAAATAAAATGATTGATTTAACTAAAAAGACATCAATGAATAGCTTTTTATTGTAATGTTTTATTTGTTTTTGTTTTTATAACATATTTCATACAAATATTTCTCAACAAAATAAAACCAGATGTGAAAACTAAATCAAATAACATTTACTTCAACTTTCCCTTTCTTTCTTTCTCTCTCTCTCTCTCTCTCTCTCTCTC
>JAQIWK010001222.1:0-11243 GCA_034695265.1 Dissorhina ornata
GTCCTTCATTACAGTCTAGTCTCCAAAAAATATATATATGCAATGAATGTGTTTGAGAGACAACACTATTCATCATAACATCATATTTATTATAACATCGGGTGTGGGATGGAGTCGGTCCTCATCACCGACAACGTTATGAACGACACTATTATTTATAAATTATTTATGTATTTTTATGTTTTGTAAACTATATTTATATATTGCATTCAAAAAATATATTTATAACATTATGATTTTTATTTATGACATATATTAAGTTTCATAATTTTATTTATTTTACACACTTTTTTTGGTTTTGTTATTTATTAGCTAATAGTTTTTGTAAGGTGTATTTAAATTAAATTTTTATAGACACCATTAGTAAAAATATTACATAAATTTTAATGACAATCTCTCTCTCTCTCTCTCTCTCTCTCTCTCTCTCTCTCTCTCTCTCTCTCTCTTATTTAAATATTTCTTAAAATTTTAAAACACATTAAAATTAAAATATTTGAATAATTGATTCACTAATACCATTAAAAACGATTACAATCAATGACTTTGAATTAAATTTTAAACTTAAAATATAATATCAAATAATATTTACAAATAAATAGTTTATTAAACTTATATTAAAGAATTTTAATGATATTTTTTTTGATTATACTTAAAATACTTAAAGTGAAATCATTTCATTCATACAAAAGTTATAATTTCTTACAAATATTTTTTTCGCCTAAAAATTTACTTATGGATAATTTTTAGATCAATTTTATTTTAATTAATTTTAAATGTATAATCAAATCAACTTTCTGTTAAGAGAAGAGTGAGTGAGTGAGAGAGAGAGAGAGAGAGAGAGAGAGAGAGAGAGAGAGAGAGAGAGAGAGAGAGAGAAAGAGAGAGATTATAATCAATTATAAACATAATTATAGAGTAAAATAAAAGTTAAGCTTACATTAAAGCTGTAATCGGGAGCCAAACCTCAATCCTCCAAATTATAACACAACTGTATTGTATAATAAACTTTTCAGATCATTAGCTAACATAAGCATCAGTTATTAAAACGTAAATTAAAGCATTTGTTGAGCAAAAAATATTTTTAGCTATATAAAAATGAATAATTTTGTTACTTTGACTGTGTGGATAGGCATTAACTTTTATAATTGCTATGAAATGTACGTTTAATTTGTGGTATGATATCAAACGTTTATTTAATCTTTCAATAATAATTTGTAAAACAATAAAAACAATTAATTTAGATTTTAAAACAAATATAAAGTTCATAATTTATTATAAAAGATCAAATCTAATAATTAATAAGATTATATTTTAAAATTTGAGCATAATTATATAAATATTTTTGAACAACTATTTGTCACTATTATTGTCATTAATCTCTTGAAAGATGTAATTATTAATACAATAAAAATGTAAATTATATCAAAGTTTATACAACTTTAATCCAATAAATATAATTATAAATATAAGGAATGTTATAATAACGGAAACACTAACTCTTATAAAACACTTATAACAATTAAAATATAACTACAATTATGTTTAAAACTAAAATTATTTGTTGTCCAGAATTAGACATAAATTATACGATCAGTTCATAAGGAATATGAAGAGAGAGAGAGAGAGAGAGAGAGAGAGAGAGAGAGGATATGATAAAGACTATGGGATGAGACACCAACTCATACCATATGTATTGAAATAGCTTTTAAGGGACGCAATAGAAATGTGAGACATTGGGAGTCCGATCCGCACAGGAAGTGCTTTACAGATAAATAACTAAACAATTTTTGTCTTTCATTGGATTCACTCTTATTTAGTAAACATTTTTTGCCAAAAAAATTCAAATTTTTGTTTTTTGTCTCAAAAAATAACTAGTGAGTTGCAAAGAGATACCAAAAGTTTTTTAAAAATGGTGTACAAAATTAATTATTTTATTTTCTAATAGCAATTGCATAACATATTACGACAAATTGTTTACAAATTAATTTTGTTAAATCCATTTATCCGGAATTTTAAGCTAATTATATACATTTTTATTACAAACTATAAAAAATATTTTATATAAAATTTTCAAAACACAAATTTTTTATGTTATTAATTTTAAAAAAGAACTATTTTATTACTTTATTAAATTGTATAGTAATTTTAGTGTATTGTCATTAAAAAATAATAACAAAAATTTTAAGTTTTATTTAAAATATTTTCTTATAAATTGATAGAAATGTTGTTTTGTTTTGGTTTGTTATCTAAAGTCAATCACTCAATTATTAAATTTTTTACATCTCTCTCTCTCCCTCCCTCTCTCTCTCTCTCTCTCTCTCTCTCTCTCTCTCTCTCTCTCTCCCTCTCTCTCTCTCTCTCTCTCTCTCTCTCTCTCTCTCTCTCTCTCTCTCTCATTTGTCATTACAATATCTAATCTTTTTTTAAATAATTTTAAAATTGGTAAAAATATTTTTTTAAATAAATTGTAAAACGATAAGAAAGTACAAAAAATGTTTAAAATATATGTTACATTAAAATTTTTAGCCAATTACTCGTTAATTTTTTAGATCTTTTTTAAATCTGTGTAAAAACTTTAGATATTATAATAATGTAAAATAGGATTTAAAGTGAGATGAATGTCAAAATTATAATTAAACATTAAAAACAGATATAAATGTTACTTAATTGTATTTTTATAGTTTAAATTATTAATTTATATGTTAATAATATTTGCATTTATTTGTATAATTATTAATAAATAAGCAAATTTCATATAATAATCTCTCTCTCTCTCTCTCTCTCTTCCCCTCATCTGTCGCTATAATCTCTAATCTTTTTGAAATGATTTTAAAAATCGTAAAAATATTTTTAAAACTAAATTATCAAACGATAAGAAAAGTATAAGAATTTAAAATATATGTATAAAAAATTCATAACATTTTTCTTATTTATTAAATAATTTTTTATTTCCTTTAAAAATATAGATTAGTAAACGAAATGTAGAATTAAATACAAAAAACATATAAATTAAAAAACTATATTTCAAAAAGTGTTGAAATTTTCAAAAAGCTATAAAATATTAAATAAAAATTTTAATGTTTAATTTTTAGTTTTAATTTAGCTAGCAATCATATGCTTTTAAATTGCTATATCAACTAACTAATGATAAATATTAACTAAATTTTTTTTATATAACGATTAAATGTAATCTAAAATATCAGGCATTTCTTTGAATTAATCCATAAAAACACGCGAAAAATCTTAATTAAACGCATCTTTTCTATCACAGCATAAAAGTTTTTCAAAATTTTTAAGAAACTTTTGCCAAACTTTTTTCATAATGCAAATCAAACGCATATTAATAATAAGACATTTTTACATAAATTCCTATAATTTTTGAATAATTTTTTTTGTAGTCAAATGTCTAATTTAATGCCAATCCCAGTAGTAATCTGTTTTGCATAATAACCGCTTATTATTTATACAAAACAACTACTGGTGGCAGAAATCTAACAGTTTAGCAAAACATTTATCAACAGGTTAAGTGTTAAAATTTAATACTATAGCAAAATAATAGTAATAATACCTTTTTTATTTGGTGTTGATCCAGGTACTCCCTTTACTGTCAAAATAGACGATGAAGTATATGTAATTATTAACACAACTGTCTATTTCAAAAATGTTTAAATCCCAACAAGATATTTGCAAATTATTATTATTACACAAGTTATTAGCAGTTTTTATATGTATTCAAATGTCTGGTAACAAAAAAATGTTTTGCTTGTAATTTGAATAATACTTAACAATTAGACATTTATTAAATTATAAGCTTTTATTAAAACTTGTTTTACGTATAAAAAAGTTTGCATAAAATAAATTATTGAAATAAAAGTTTGAATATAAACTAAAAACGAGAGTGAAACCAAATGAAGCAACAAAATAGTTAATAAGTTGATAATAAGTTGTTGAGTATTACGAACTAAAAATAGAGATATACTATAGTTAGTACATGTGTTGAGCACCGCTCATACCAAGTGACCACTAATTTGAATGCAATACTCTATACAGAGTTTGCATTTAAAGACCAGACAGACACACAAACTTTCAAGTGTTGGGTTTGGGAAATGGATTTTTGCACAAAACAAACACTTGAACCCTCAAAGAAAAAAGCTTTAGTTGTGTTGGCCAGCAAAGCAATCCAACTAAAAAAAAAAGTTGAGCCACAGGTTCACATATGTTTTACAGCCGCAACAGCTCTGGTATAGATATGACATGAAATGCCAGAACAGTCAGAGCGTGCGCTCCGAATAGCTGTCGGGTATGTCTTAAACTTACTCTGTATTCGGTGTCTATCACTGGTTATAGTGAAAGATCGTAAGGATCTCTCGCTTACATCCCATACCAAAGTGGTCGCAATAAGAGCCAGAAAATTGTTTTATTTTTATATTACTTTTTCTTTCCGAGCATTTAATGGTTGAAAAACACATCATCTGAATCTCAACGCATCAAACAAAATAACAAAAAATAAAACAAAACAAAAAGTTTTATGAAAATAAATCGCTACCAACTTCTATAAATGATTACCACGATATATTAATATATGAACCGGGAATTAATGAAATGCACGATTTGTTAATAATATGAATATACAAAGGTTATTTCACTTTTGTGTATCCATATAAGTTTGTTGTCATTTTTAAATTTGTTTTAAAAAATATTAAATTTAAAATAAATTTATTTGATAAGCAATAAAAGTATTTTAAAAACTAACTGATATTAAATTTTCAATTAGCTAGATTAATTTTGTTAAAAATCAAATTAACTAGTAATAACTATTTTTGTTTATGATATTGATAATTGCAAACTATTAACTATTATTATTGATTGTCTATTCAAATTATAGTTATGAAATAATCATTCAAAAATAATATAATAATTTAATTTATAGTTTTAAATTTTGAATAAAATAAAATATAATTAAAAAAACAAATTGAACATGATACATGTTTGAAAGCATGCATTAAATAAATGATTGGATAAAAATAATATAAATTTTTTGTTTTTCTTTTTTATGATATTTTGATATATAATTTTGAAGTGAAACCGATGTACACAACAAATTCATGACAACATTTTTTTATATAACTAAAACATCACAACAGTATTTCAGGAGAAAAAAAAACTAGTTATCCATTAATTTTGGCCCTAAACTGGTGTTTAAGTATATAATGTATATCAACGCCAGCGACCAACAAAAAAAACATATCAAGAAATGTTTTAAATGTTTTATTTTTAAATTTCTAGAAAAAAAAGTTTTGTAACTTTTGTTTATAACGTTTGGGTTCATTATCGCCAAGAAATCAAAACTCATTTCAATGGATAGTAAATGTCTTTTCAAAAAAAAAAGTTTTAAATAAGAAAATATAACTAAAACATTAAATTAATGATTGTTTTTCAAGCTGTAAAAAATAACTAATTCCTGTATTTAAATATATTACAAATACAATTTAAATGATAATGAAATACACGAATACTTTATAATAAAATAAAATTTAATTTATGACTAAATCGCCAAAAATATAATTATCGCTTTTTTGAAATTAATTTACAACTAGATAAATTTAAATTTATAAAAATAAATAAAAAATAGATTGTCAACATGCATATTGTTTTATAATTGCAATTAAATTTTTTAAGGCAATTGTAATTAATTTTTTAATCTAATTTAATTAAATAGCAAAAACTATTATATTATCTAATAATTTTTTAAATAATAAATTTATACTATTCTATTAAATATTTATTTAATAATTAAAAATTCATTAATTTGTAACATTAATATCAATGCCACAACTATTAAGCCCTTTGGATGAGTTGAGAAAAATCTGGTAATTTATGGCAATTTTTAAAGCAATCAATGAATTATTTTTATTGGATATAAAACAAATTTTAATGTTATAATTCAATTATAAAACATTATAATAACTTTAATGTTTATAAAATATAAGTTAATGCTAATCTTTACGGTTAATCCAAATGCTTTCTAATTGATGGCACTTTCGGATCAATTGATTGAATGAAAATTTGCTGAAGTGATTGCCACCCTTGAGTGTAATGTATCGCAATTGTGGTAATTTTGATAAACTATTCAATACATTATCGGTTAAACAGATTAGTCTAATATTAATGTAATGAAGTTTTGGTAGTTTTGTTGATATAGTGTCACAAAACTCATCTTCAAAGTCATGTCCGTTGTTTTGAAGAGTTAAATGAGTGATCCGTTTGGATACAAGTCTATCGATAGACAACGGATGTGACCAACACTCGAGTGACAGACGTTTTATTTGCTTAAAGTTATCGGTAATTGTTTGCATCATATCTGACCATTGGTTTGGTGTCATTCCCGACCGAAACTCAAGCGATAAACTTCTCAAATGTTTTAATTGTCGTCCAATTTGTGGCAAATCAATGAAAGGGATGTCAGCATAGCTTGAATCCAAATGTATTCCCAAATGATTTAATGCATGCATTTGTGATAAACTATTAAAAAGTACTTTAAGTGATTCACCACTTGTTTTAAAAGTGTTTATATCAATGGATTTCAACTGATTTCTATAGTTATCGACAAATATTTTAAATCCATTTATGAATTCATTTTTGTAAGAAAATCTTAATTTTCTTAGTTTTGGGAATAAAACCACATTTTGAACACAAAATAATTGCAAAAACTCATCATTAATTATATTAAACTTAATATCCATTTCAGTAATATTAGTGCATAACTTAATGTTAGTTTCAATTGATTTGTTGTACACATCACTACACGACAACCTTTTAATTGTTTTCAATTGTTTGGCAAACTTTGCAAAAAACTCATCAATTATTTTGACACTAAAATGGCAATAAAAATGCAAATGAATTGTATGCAAACCATTGCAATGTTTTATAAGGCATTTAAAATCTTTTTCATTTGCATACAAACGTATTGATGTAATGTTTGGACACTTTTTAGCCATTAAATCAATATTTTGATTACTTTTAATTGACGGACCATTCAATACATACAGTGTATTGAATATCAATGTCTGCCACTGTTTGGACACACATTCATAACTCAATCGGTCTTCAAATGACATATAAGACAACAAGACTTCACACAAATCATCGCCGAAGCGATCCAATGAGTCTTTGGGGTAGACTTTCGATGCAATCATTTCAGCACTTTTTCAATTCATTTGTCTTATCATTACTTCTTCGTGAGTTTGACTACATTTTGAGACCATTTCCAACAATTAATGACAAAATGTTTGCATCAATTACTAAATCACATGAAATGACTTACAATTATCAGTGATTAATGTGTTGTCCGTACGGGTGGTGGAGACCAGTTGTGGACACGACTGCAGTCTATATGTTGACCGGTTTAACCATAACTAACATTCAAACACTTCAATTATTTTTGTTTTGTTTATATTTACTGTTTTACAAAAGTTTATAATTTTAGTTTATACTTGTAATATAACGACATCTATCGTTAAAATTGAGTTATTTTTAGATTTTTTTTTATAATAAAAAGTTTATTTGAAAAATAATAATTTAATAAGTTATCAAAATTAAACATAATTATAAAGTTAATAAATTATATTTGATAAGGATAATATACATATACCAGAAGTTCTGTCTAATTAATCTAATCTGTCAAATAAATAAAACATATTTATAGTTTTGTAAATAAGTGTAAAAAAATATAACACTTTCTTTTATAGTAATATTTATAATTTAAATTAGTTTAGTAAAATTAGATTTTACAAAATATGTTTAGTTGAAAGTTTCTTGTTAATTTTATTAAACATTATTATGATAATTAAAAATATGAATAATATATAAAAGAGTATTCTTATTAAACCAAAAAAACATTTAAATTAATTATAAATTTAATCCAAAGTAGTGGACAGTTGTCTATCAATACTTGAGCTCAATTTTCTATCAATAGGACTACTTTGCAACTCTTGATCGTCGGTCACATCGTTATACAAATTTTTAATCCTCGGCGACAAAAATATAACGATTACATCAAATACACTGCCAATAAAATACAGGGTAAGTGTGAGTCCGTGTAGATTACGCCTCAATTTGTATGTGTCGTACGCCCAACAGTTGCCTCTATGACCGCACGTCGACTCCCATATCAAACACGAGGCGTCCACTACTGCCCCGTAAATCAATGGGTACGGTATGAATGCTGTTGATATAGTTTTATAGCAATTAATTTATAAGCAAATAAAAGTTTTTAACAATTAAATAAAATAAATTACTAAAAAGACACATAAATCCGGTCATCAATCCAATGGCAAAACTTTTGTCTTCTTCGTTAACGATTCTGTTTAATATATTTTAAAAAACAATTTAATTATTTATTTTAAACATTTAAATTAGTTTTTAATATACTTATACCTGAATGATATGATATTATTACCAGTTTTGGCTAAATTGCCAACTATATTACTTATTCCCAATAGTGTTATATAGATATGAAAATTATTGCCACAATCTGTCTTACAATAGCCATCAATGGCCGGTCCATCCAAACAATTGCAATTTGAATATTTCTTTGAAATTAAAAATATATTAATAATTGTTTCTAATTTTTTTAAACATTAAAATAATAATACATTTGTTGTATTAGTTAATTGTGTGATAGAGTTGGACCGACAGCCGGCAAAACAGGGCGAAAAGTAATTAGTTATGTTATCTGAGCTACAAATTGGTTGAAATATTTTTTCTGAACAAAAACAGTTGTCGTTACACATTGACTGCATCTCTAAACTAAATTAATATTACTTTTATAATTAAATATAAATATAAATAATTAATTAAATAACATTCAAATTTACTGTGTGTCATGCAAAGTGCCGGCAAACTGGGATTGAGGGCACCCGAGAAACAGCGCCGATAGCATACCCATAGCGCCAAATATTTCCACAATTGTAATTAAACTTGTTAAAACTTTAGGACCAGGTAAAAATTTAGTTATAAACGCCCCACCTAAAAATATTCCAGTGGCCGTCGGTACGATACCGACAATGCCTTCAAATATATAATAATTATAATTTAATATAAACCTTGATTATTTTGAAATAAAATTAATAACCAGAAAATAAATTGGCTTTAGATGCTGATGTTTTATATTCAGATTCAATGTATTTTGCTTTGAATGTCATATAACCGAGTACTGCAAACAGCCGGGTAGTGGTGCCCATCATATAGCATACAAAAATAGGATTTAAAAGCAATCGCTTTGTACGCTTCCAGACTCCTATTCAATTTAATATTATACGTGTATTAATTTAATTATTAATCAATTTCAATCATGAAAAATTCAATTACACACCAATATTTTTATCAATACTATTAGTGGCGGGTATTAATGGTTTGCCATTACTTTGTCGGTAAATATTTTTCTTACTACGAAAATTATTTGGAAATAAAAACATAGGAATTGAGCATAGTACTATCCCACCACCAACCACTATAAAACCAATCCACCATGCTCCTATCCACCGGGGGTCTGTACGCTCTATACCCGGGCTAACTAAATAATTAAATATATTTGTTGATTAATTTAAAAATCATATTTTTAAATTGTTTGTATACTTGATGGATCTTCGTAAAGTGTTAAACAATATGATGATAACATAAACCCAATTGTTGGACCACATAGTCTAAGAGCAGCCGCCGTACCTAATCATATATTAATTGTTAAAAAATAGTAGTAATACTTAAATTAAATAAATATTAACTAGGACAAACTGACTCAAATAAAGTGGTGAATTTTTCTTTTTGACGCTGTCGTCAATAAAAGGTATGCCAATTGTATAAAAGGCAACATAACCGACACCATTGAAAAAACTACTCAAACATAATATGATAAATGCGGGCCAAATGGTGTTAGAAGTGACGGCACCCTCGCTATCATAGCACACATCGCCGTCGTATCGGTTTTGGTCACAAAACTCAACACTTGTGTTGTTGTTATAATTATTGGGATTTGATTGTGGATTATTTGAGTTTAAAAGATGAGTACCAGGGCCATATATAAAATAAGGCACAGCACCTAATAAGTTGCCCAGGCCTACAACTAGCATAGAATAACCAATCATACGGGGTCGGTGCACACGATTGGCCAGGTAGCCAAACAGCGGACTTAGGGTCAACTCTGGTATATTATCCGAAATGAGTATTATTCCCGTTAAAGTGCTGCCAAACGCATACCTTTTTTCCAATGTGGTTACACTGGCGATCATATAAGTAAATGAGGCGCCCTGTATAATACCTAGCAAACCAAACATGAACATGAACATTTTAGTTGACGCTAATCCTTGTAACCATTTTGGTCTCCACGACCCCAACCCGCACGAGAATTCACTTGACTCGGGAATCGTAGACATCGGACGACTTTTGTAAGTCATTGTAAAGTCATTACAAATTTAATTATATAAATATAACTTTTATATTATTTAGGTCTACAACACTTTTATCACATGTATCGATTCATATTAACTTTTTTAATTAATAAAGTATTGTAACAATTATTATGATAACTTATTATTAATAAGTTATTAATTAAAATTATCAATAATATTTTTTGCAACACAATTACAGTGTGAATCATTTATACAAAAACAGGTATCAAAAAGTAAATATTAAATAACAATAATATTCTCATAAAATTTATTATAACTTATAATTTATTAAATTATAAGTGTTGTTAAGATATGTAATTCCTTTCCGTTTTATATTTTATTTATTTATTATTATTTTTAGTTTACTTTTATATACAGATATTAGTATCAAAATAGAGATAATATATATATAACATGCTTTTTCTCAATATTTTTATCAAATCGCAACTATTTTTTACATCAAAATGTACTACAAAATAGATATAATAGTTATACAAATATTATACTATTGTGTGATATGATATGATATCAATGATATATTAATTTAATAAATTAGTTACATTCAGTATTTGCTTATATTATATTGAAGTAGATTAATTTGTACTAGTTTATTATTGTGTATTTTAAAAGGAATTAATATAATTTAATTGAATTGTTAAAAATTGAATTTAAGATATATAGTATTTATAGATTAATTGAATAGTTTACAAATTATCAAGTGAAAGAGATTGTCCGAGTTATTTTTTAAAATAATTTTTTGTTTGCCAAACATTTAATCAATAATTTGATAACAGAATA
>JAQIWK010001223.1:0-11242 GCA_034695265.1 Dissorhina ornata
GTCTCTCTCTCTCTCTCTTTCTCTTTCTTTCTTTTCTTTTGCTAATTCAATACAAAACTACAGACAAATGGATGAAACACTAAGAGAGAGAGAGAGAGAGAGAGAGAGAGAGAGAGAGAGAAAGAGTTATACTGCAATTGGTGTCGATTTAGTTGAGAGAGAGTGTGTGTGAGAGAGAGAGAGAGAGAGAGAGAGAGAGAGACCAGTAGTTCATACAGTTTTGTATAACTAATTTCCACATTCAATACCCGTCACCATCACTGCTACTACTACTATTGACTACCAGTATATGTAGTGATATAACATATACTTCAGTCAAGCTTTTCAAATGTGCGATAAGTTTTATATATATACACACAGTTAGTGTATGTGTGATGTATATCTCTATACAAGTATTTGACGGCTCCTGTAGTCAGTCCTGTACAGAGCTATTACTAATGACACACAAGAAATAAATTACAGTAAACTTTGTTTTTTCTCTATGTATTTGTCTATCAAAAGCAAATGAAAGAGAGAGAGAGAGAGAGAGAGAGAGAGAGAGAGAGAGAGAGAGAGATGAGAAGGAGGTGGACACAAGTAGTTTAGTCTGTGCCTCATTGACTGCACACTACTTTCCCTTTCACTATAATCTTTCAATACATCTGTAATTATTATTAGTTATTTTATTTGCCATTACTTTCATAAACACAGTATATCTACAGTATATACACGGCTTTCACTCTTATTATTATTATCTGGTTTGTCATTATTATTACTCTCTTTGCCTTTTATTTTTGTCTATTTATTTGTATTTATTGATACATTTCTCTCTCTGTCTCTCTCTCTCTCTCTCTCTCTCTCTCTCTCTCTCTCTCTCTCTCTCTCTCTCTTTCTCAGTTGTATTCATTTCTTTTACTCAATATTTTCTTTGTTTGTATTATTATTTTTTTTGTCTTCAAATATCAATTTTGCAAATTGTTTATTGATTTCTATACAAACATAATAAACATAAATTACTAAATAACTTATAATAAAATAACTTAGAAAATAATATATATTTTGATAGTTAAATTTCAATTAAAATTAAACTATACATACTATATAATAAATTTTAGATATATATAGATTAAAAATAAAATTTAAAAATTAAGGACATTGGATTCAACCAATTAATTAAATTATAATGTTTATTTTTAATTTACATTTTGTCATTATTAATATATTACAGTTTGAACTAAAAAAATTGTTTATTGAATACAAATACTAAACACAACTTAAAGAACACTTTCTTGCAATGCACGCTGTGATTTAAATTACAATTTAAATACAAGTTAAAAAATATTACACTATATATATATATTATTTTATAAATAATATCTAGTTAATAATAGTAATTATATTTCAAAATTAATTTATAAAAAATGCTTAATTATAAATATTTAAATTTATTAATTTTGTTTATTTTGATCAAACACTAGGTGAAAATGCGTCCATAGCTTGTTTGGTTGAGTCGATACCGGCCTCATCGGTGAATTGGTTGCAAAAGTCCCGCACAATTAAAAACATGTCTTTAATGACTTTTGGCCGTCAGATGATCATCATTAAGGAGGGATCCAACGGCCCCTTTCAGCGCAGCTCTACTCTCTATATTATGAATGCATTGGAAAAGGATGCCGGAAGGTATACATCCATACATCACTATATACTATACATTTGAATAGCTTTTTGATTTAATTTCATTGATTTTGTCAGACCATAGCATAAATATATATATCAAAATATATTTTATATATACCAAATAGACTCCGGGCCATTTCAAAAAGCTATATTCTATGGCATAACTACTTTTTATTTATTTTATAGTTATATACTGAATGATATTAATAATATATTATGTATTGTAATTGATTTCCGTATGATTACATGATTTTTTAAAACTAACAATCAAATGATTTTTTTTTGTTATATTTTTTACTTATTAATAATACATGTTATTAATTATTTAATTAATTAAATAACTTGAATGCAATTTACAACATATTTATTAGTATAATATCATTGTATATGATATATAAATATGTCAAACATAGTATAACTGTCAAACAATAGGTTTATATTTGTTAGCAATTTGTTTGCATAGATGTATACAAATAACTTTTATGTAAATTATTTACATTGCTTGCCCTATGAAGTAAACAAATATAAATATACAATCTATATAATAATAATACTAGTCAGAAATGAAATGATCCTGGATAATCAATACAATATCACAAAAATAAATATACTAAACTCATAAAGTTTTTACATTGCATTCATTGCATACGATTTAATACAGTTTTTCATAGTCTTTGCAATGACTGGTTGTGTGTGTAATAAACATACAAACAAACACATGAATACTTGAATAATATGTTTTATACATGTAATGGTGTGTAAGGCTGATACTAATTTATCTTGGTTATTAGTCAATACATTGTTTTGCATGTTAATGAATATTGTATTAGTGAGTGAATAGAGAAATATTTTGTTATTTGCAAATAAAACATTACATTCGTTAGGGTTTTAGGGTTTGTATTAACGCTCAGATGATAGTGAATGATAGGCTCAGAGAGAAAGAAAAAGAGAGAGAGAAAGAGAGGGTGAGAAAGGGAGAAAGAGAGAGAGGGAGAGAGAGAGAGATAGGCGGCAAAATAATGAATAACTCAAAGCTTACCATATATTCAATCAATTTCTCTCTCTCTCTCTCTCTCCCTATGAATAACAATGCATTTAAAGATTATATTACTTGTGAGCACTGGTGGGAAAATGCACAGCATTTTTGTGGTCAAACACACATATAATACATTTTGTATGAAATATTAGTTTTACTTTTATATATAGTTTTTATATATATATATATTTTCTTAACCCAAACCCAAACTACTACTACTGAAAGGAATTCATCGAAAGAAATCAATTGATAATATAATAGTTTTTTTCTTGTCTTTTATATACATATATTGTTTTTTATTCACTTCATTATATTATTAACTTAATGTATATAAAAAATATTACTTTATATTTATATACATTGTGCGCAAAAAATAAAATACCATCATAAATTATTTAAATTTATAAACTCTGCCATGAAATTAGACGATTAATTGAATAGATAGATAGTTTATAGTTATATTATATTATATATATATTTTTATGTAACAACAAAAAAGTGTTTAGCGATAATGAACGCCAAAAATTTTTTGTACAAAAATATCAATTATTTAGGTTTGCGTTTAGAGACTGGGAGAGAGAGAGAGAGAGAGAGAGAGAGAGAAAGAAAGAGAGAGAGAGAGAGAGAGAGAGAGAGAGAGAGAGTATAAAGAAAGATAAATCTTTTGAATAAATTATTCAAGACTTGATTTTTTTTGAACATGTATACAGTATACATAAAATAAACTAAAAGATACCAGTACTATTTTATTTTTGTTTGTTGCTTGTTATTTATTTTAAACAATATATACATATAGTATATTAAATATTATTTTATAATAATAATAATAATATATACAATGAATTTTTGTTGTTATTATTATTGTAATCATATTTTACTGAAAACAAAAATATTTATTTGTGTTTTTTCCCATTAAATATATTGAAACAAAAAATTTACTTTTTTTGCGTTAAATCCAATAATAAATTAAAAAATATAAATTTTAATATACAGTAGTATATGGTTGGCTGATATATGCACTTATTTTAAGGATTATGTAAATTGTTATTTTTAATTTATTATCAGTATAAATACTTTTATTTTTGTTTTGTTTCTTGGAAAGGTCTTATTACACATCTATGATCATAAAAATGATTTTAAATTATAATATAAATTATACCGTAAAATATAAATAAAATAATTTAAGTTACTATAAATTAGTATTTTTTTAACAATTTTGTAAAAATAGTTTTTTTTAAATAGTTAAAACATATATTATTTAGATATTTCTATAAATATCTTATAAATATTTTTTATTTAAAATCAATAATATAAAAATATATAAATATGTAAATAATATATATTTATAAATATATATAAAGTATATACGATTAAATATTTTACACAGAGTTTTAATTCATCAATAAATAATTATAATAATAATAAAATTTACATGGTATACATTTGGGAACATATCAAAATAATTGTGTTTAAATTATTAATGTTATTATTTTTGTGCTTGCTATTTAATATATGCGTACAAATTCAAACAATATATATACATTTAGGTAATATATGATGTGTGTATGCATACATATACTATAAATACATAAAATATGTATTATATATTTATTATATTTATATAATATTAATCTTATAAAAACAATTTGCAAATGCAATCAAAACACTGCTAAATATATATAAACCAATACCTAATCACTAAATTATTGATGTTTTGCTTAGCACTCAGCAAGCACAAAAAAACAAACACTATGTGTAGTGCTCGTAGACATTTACTCTAGGATATTTTAAGCACATACTCACACATACCTTATATAACATACACATAACATATATAACAATACACAATATTAAAAGTTTTTACTTTTATTGATTTTTTCATACTATCACTACATATATGTATAAAAGCGCCGACAGTTTTAAGAGTATAGCCATAGAGTATATACACAGCATTCATACACAACTAGTTTATATATAAATATATAACTGAGCAAGAATATTCTGTAACCAATATATATATACGATTTATGTTTTATATATAATATAATATATTGTATATAAGTATATGATATGATTTGAAATAGCGGGTGTACTTCTTGTGAAACCATTTTTCCGATCAATAAATTCACAATTAAATGAAAGACAGTGTTAGTGAATGAGTGAGTGTTAGTGAGGGAGTGAGTGAGTGAAAGACTGAATTGCAAATGAGTTGTGTTTCATTAGATCCTATGGTTATCTGAATTTCTATTGTAATTATAATATATATACAGTCTTTTAGTGACTGAATAATAACATATAATTTAATTTATTGTATATTTTCCTTTCAATTATTTGCTGCTCTCTCTCTCTCTCTCTCTCTCTCCCTCTCACTGTCTAACTCACTAAAAGTCTCTACAATTTTAATCAACTCTACTGTCGACTGTATTTTATGCAAATTAAGTCACAATATAATGGCTAAGATTAGTTCATTTTAGGGACAAATAGATAAATAGGGAGTCTATTAGAGTAAATGAGAGTAAGAGAGAGAGAGAGAGAGAGAGAGAGAGAGAGAGAGAGAGAGAGACTACCTATAATGAAAAGAGACCGAAGTAAGTTTGTCTCTCAATTATGGTATTAAATGTTTAATATAAAAATGTGAGTTTAATTTCATGTTTTTCTTTTACTAACTAACTACCCCATTGAGAGGGAGAGAGTAAGAGACTTATATCTATCACATCTAATTAAACTATATCACAAACTCTTACATTTGGTTTAGTTATATAATAATACAATTTATTCAACACCCTGTAGTTAATGGGAGAAAAAATAAATATATTGAGTATCTCAAGAAAAAAATAAAACTTTGTTGAATTTAATTTTTTTTCCTACAACTAATGAGTTTTTTGTAATAATTTATATTTAGTTTTTTTTATTTTATCCAATTATATAATAATTTTAATTAGAAACTTATATGATATATGGCATGAGCTGGATAACGATAACAAGAAACCCAAAAAACAAAATAAATAAAAATATTTTAGCACCAAATGTGCAAAATATATTTAACATTGGTTATATATATTTTTATATATAAACATGTCTAACACTACCCAAATGTCGCCAATGTAAAAATAGTAATCAAGAATATTCTGGTATTTTATTTAATTTATTTATTTATGTGTATATATTATAATGTCTCATAAAACATAAGTATTTATTATAAATTTTACATGGATATATAAAATAGATAAATAAATAAATAACACTCGTTATTTTATTTTATGATTTTTTAAAAATATATTTTAAAATTGATAAACAAGTGTATGTGTTATTTGCCAACCAAACGCTATTTATGCTAACTTTAATTTATGTCCAAGATTATATTATATTATATAGTTATCACAAATCTCAACCATCTCTTTTTGGTGCCCTATTGTATTGGCTGTAAATTTTAAGGACATTTTGTTTGTCACGGTATTGAGTAATAGACTATTATTAATAGTGTATTGAAAAATGAAGGAGAAAGCACAATTTAAACTCAATTTCAGGATATATTTTGCTGTTTTTTGAAATTTTTAAGAGAGAGAGTCAAATAAAATTTTCTTATCCTTTTTATTCTTATTATATATTTTTCTCTCTCTCTCTCTCTCTCTCTCTCTCTCTCTCTCTCTCTCTCTTTCTCAGTCTCTCTCTCTCTCTTTCTTTCTTTCTCTCTCGCAATACTACACTAGCGATCAATAAACTGTTTAATGATCTACTATTTTTTGAAATAAGAAATACAACTCTCTCTCTCTCTCTCTCTCTCCCAAAAGTTATATATATATATAAAGCAAACGAAAGGAAAATTTATATATATTTTTTATTGTATTTTCAAATAAAAGTTTTTGGTTAGACTTCAAAATTTTATTTAGTTTAAAGAATAGTATACATTAAAAGGAGTACTTTCGCCTGGATACTTTATTTTCAACCAACACATACCAACCATACAATCAATTTTGTTAACACATAGTATAAACAATATATAAAATATTAATCACATTAAAACAAAACAATTTCAATCTTGCTAATATTTTTTTGTCAGTAATAAAAATAAATATATAAACTTTTATATAACTTGAAAGGTTAAATGTAATTAATTAATTATAAATGATTATTTATTTGTATATTTATATATAGATTGTGTGAATTTTAATTTACATACATGTTTACAGACTATGTATTTTTGTTTGAATGAATAAATAACACAAATAATTGACATTTTTATTCAAACAAATGTATGTTATGTTCAAATGTGTGTATGTTTTGCACTTTATTTTTACATTTTGATATACATTTTGAGTGTCTATTTGTGTATCAATAGATGTCTTTGATTTGCATTAATGTCGAGGACAGGGATAGAGAGAGAGAGAGAGAGAGAGAGAGAGAGAGAGAGAGAATTATAAATTTTAATATAATTCATGTGAATTTATAAATATTTTATGTTAATTAATAAAGATCTAGTCTTATTTTAATTTTTATGTTAATTTATTTGTGTCTGGTATTTAGCAATATCATTTGGTGTTTTAATATTTATATTTATTATTATAAAAATAGCTTAAAATTTTTAGTTTGTTTAATTTTAAAATTAAAATTTTGTTTTTAGTTAATATTTCAAAAAACAAGTTTAAATATATTATTTAAATTTTTTTTTAATTTAATTAAAATATGCATAAAATTCTCAAAATTAATTTTACTTATCTATTCAAACGATAGTCTATTTTTAAATAAACAATTTAAGCACAAAAAAAAATTTAATATTATAACAAAAAATTTACTGAATGTTAAGCTAAAAAACAAAATTTTATTAGTCAAGAGAGAGATGTGCCATATATTTCACTCACAAATATGCACAGAAATACATACAAAAATAGTTTTATTTCTTAATACATACCTTAACTTTCATTATAACTTTCATTATATGACATACACTTAAGGATGTGTTTATGTTTGTGCTCTCACTTATGCTTTTTTATAATCAAAATAATAATAATAATAAACTTATTTAATGATTTACTAAACACTTTTTGTATGTACTAGATATTTTTTCTTTAGCTTGCTTATTTTTCAAATAGATTTTCCAACATATATACACAAAAAATAATAATATTCACTAGACTTACAGTGAATTATATATATTATATTTAATATTAAACTCAACGACAAAGAAAAAAAATAGTATTAATCGATATATGTTTTGTCGACTAAAGAAAAAATAAAGTAAAACTTTAAGACTTTTACATATATTTTATAAAATATATATAATAATATATAGTAATATATAATAAAATTGCAAAATAGTCTCTCTCTCTCTCTCTCTTCAAAAAGAAAACACATTTACTTTAACTTATATATTATTTTATTTTATACATAAAATATATGTATATATTTATATTGTTATTGTTGTTGTGTTTTTATACAATAAAAAATTTATTTTTTAGCTTAAGTGCATAAATATTATATATATTTGTATTTTAAATGCAAACATTTGGTGAATTGAGTCGAGCGTCGGTGGAGAGGGAGGGGAGAGAGAGAGAAACTTAAAACAAATGTTAAGCTAAATATATATGTATTTATCAAAATAAAAGTAAAAGTGTAGTCAAAATACTTTTGTTTAACATAAAAATTGTATATATTTTGTATACAATTTAGTTAAAGTGAGTGTGTATTTTGTGTTTGTGTAGAGAGCACTTATAATACCTAAAAAAATATGCTACAATCTAAATCTCTCTCTCTCTCTCTCTCTCTCTCTCTCTCTTCACTAAAACATATATTTTTTGAATTAAAGCCCAGTTTTTTCTTTCTCTCTCTCTCTCTTTAACTGTCTCTCTATTCAGCTCTCTCTCTCTCTCTCTCTCTCTCTCTCTCTCTCTCTTATACTCTGTTAAATAAAAACTGTTCATTAATTTTGTTGTAAGACATGTATATAAAAAGCGGTAAAGAGATTGAGAGGGAGAGAGTAAGTCATATATAAAGCATTTAATAGTATAAATAGAAATTACTTTTAGAGTCAGAAATATATATCTCATATGAAATGAGATAAAATTTAGTTGAAAGATATTTATGAACACATAGTATGGTATGAAACAAATGCATAGATATCTATAACGTTAGGTAACTAACAAAATGAAAAAAATAAATATAAATGAAATAAAGTTAAGTAAAGTATAGGTAAAAGAGTATATGAAAGAGGGAGAGAGAGAGACACGAGTGAGTGAATTTGATTTATATATTATAAAGATGAAATGGTTAGCAAAGTTAGCTATTATTTAAAACAAATTTAATATAAAATATTTTTCATATAAAACAAAAAACTTCTTGTAAATCAAATTGAGTATAATTTGTGAAAATGATTATAATTTATATATTCACAAACATTTAATGCAAAATTTAATTTTAAATAATTAATGTATTGTATTCTCACTTGTATATTAATGTTATTTTTGCTTAACATGCTTAAATATATTATTGCTAGACTACCATTACTATTTTTATAATTTATATAATTTATTTTTGTATCCTTAATATTACTTGAGATGATAAAGGAGTTTTGTAAATTAGATTTATATAATATATATAAATATTTTATAAATTTATAACAAGTATTAATATAATAATACATCAATGATATAAATGTGAATACCAAATAATAATAAAAATAATAATTTTAATTTATTTATATATTAATATATTTCGTGCGATAATGTCATTGAAATTTAAATATCATTTGAAAAGTTCATTAAAGTTTGGCTCAAAATTAAAGGTATATTTTTAAAACACATTTGAATTGCAATAAAATAGTAAAAAATAATAAAATCAATAATAAAATTCATTGCATAAATAGACATACGTTTACATAATTATAATTAAAATAATATTATTATTATTATTATTCATGCTTTATATTCATATTTGCATTAAATTATCATTAATTTCATTAAATTATATTTATACTTTTTTCAAATATTTTTATTATTTAATTATTTTAATATTTTTCATTCAAGCAATAGACGTGTTTTATAAACAAAATTGAAATATTTTTATTTAAATAATGTAATAATAATAATAAAAATAAATAATTAACAATAATATGTTTGAACAGTGAGTGAAAGTGTTTTATTTGAAATCTGTTTCAAATACAAAAAAATATCAAATAAAATGTTATAAATATTGTAATAAAAAAATATATATAATAATTTTGTTATTATAACAAATAAGTGTGGATATATTTATTCACATTTTATTGTATACTTAATATAATTAATTTTGACAGAGAGAGAGAGAGAGAGAGAGAGAGATAGAGAAATAATAGTTAGTTATAAATAAACATACATAAAAAAAATTAGTGCAAGTACTTAATAAAAATGTGTGCAAATTGTATGCTATTGTTATATAAATATATTTAAATTTACGGTGACATTCATTCAAGGTTTTGATTGCCATCGACTTTATTATTGTACATCAAATTTAAATTGTTTTTTTTATTTAATAGTAGTAGTAGTGTTTAATGTGTGGTATCAAGCTTTCAAATCTCGTTTAAATACATATACAAGACATTTACAACAATAACACACACAACAACAAAAAACTCATACACACATTTACAGTGTGTCCCGGCTTATAGTCACCAGTAAAATATATAAAATATATTTAAAATAAAATATATTTAAAAAACTAAAATAAAAGTTTGTGTGTATGTGTTGTTAGTTTTATGTTGATTCAGCTCAATCTAATTTAAGTGCATTTTCCACTCACTTTCTGTATCACTATTTTGATGCTCTCTTTTTACTCTCTCTCTCTCTCTCTCTCTCTCTCTCTCTCTCTCTCTCTCTCTCCACTACTAACTGGTTGTGCAATGAAAATGCTTTTCTAATTCACATTACATGCACAACACAATCCCTACCCGTTTTTTGGCAGTGCTATTCATAGTCTTGTATTATAAGGGTATCAAAAAAAAAGTCTCATTCATTTCACATGTTATTAGAGTATAGTCTCTAAGAAATGATGCGAAGAATGAGAGAGAGAGAGAGAGAGAGAGAGAGAGATTGAAAATGAGTGACTGACGACATGCTTTTAAGATAGTCAGGATAAGTCTTTCTTTCTCTCTAAAAATCTTGACTTATTTTATTTAAAGACAAACTAACCATTTGGTTGGTATTAATCAATGCCTTTTTTATTGTATCTTTCAGTCAGTTGTCAATCGGAAACACAAATTTAGATTCACATCAAATGTTTGCCATTTTTCAATGGCTTTTACGCAATCTTTGTATATATTGTATAAAACAATGAAACAAAAAGAGTAAAAGTTTTAATCAATAAAATTGACTATTATTTGAGATAAAATTGCAGACATTGTTGTTATATTACATTTAATTTATTCTCTATACTCATCGCTCTTTCTCTCTCTCTCTCTCTCTCTCTTAACTCGTTTCAAAAATTATATATATTTTGTTGGAAAATATTTATAATTTAATTTTTATTTTACTTTTTTTTCAAAAACTTATAATTAAATTTTGTTTTGTGTTTATTTTAGTA
>JAQIWK010001224.1:0-11241 GCA_034695265.1 Dissorhina ornata
GTGGCACAAAAAGAGCACAAAAGGTTGAACGTTGTTACTGGACGGTACAGAAATGTGGCTGAAAAGTACAATGTGGCGCAAAAAGAGCACAAAAGGTTGAACGTTGTTACTGGACGGTACAGAAATGTGGCTGCAAAGTACAATGTGGCACAAAAAGAGCACAAAAGGTTGAACGTTGTTACTGGACGGTACAGAAATGTGGTTGAAAAGTACAATGTGGCACAAAAATGCAAAATAAAGGTAGAATATTGTTACAGAAATGTCACAATATGGCACAAAAGTGTAAAAATATAAATTATTTGTACTGGACATTACATAAATGTTAATGAAAAGTACATATAGGTAAAAATTCAAAATTGAACATATATAATTAAATTGCAAATATTGCCAATTATAATTAATAAATTTATTAATGTATATATATATTTCTTATATACTTTTATAACTTTCTTAAATTTTAAAATATTACATATAAAACTAAAAATGCTTTTATTCATTTATTTATGAGTATCACATCTATTTGGGTTGATCGTGTGTGTCTTGTTTAGCTTGGTTGTTTGGCGGAAGTTCAGTTGGCGATAACTTTCTTATAGTTCATCTCAGGTAATAAACAAAGTTATTTTAATCATTAAATTATGTGCTACTTATTTTAAATCAAAAAATTTAACAAGTCACTTTTCAAATAATTGATAATATAAGTAATTAAGTCAATTAACTCAATTAACTATAAGATTTAGTTTATTCAGTTTCCTACATTTCTTTGGCATGGTTTGAATAAATAGTTAACATAGTGGTCAATGCAATTGCAATATTATTTACTAATAATACTTTTATTGTTTATTTTACAAAAAAATTGTTCAAGATATGCCGGCAACCAGATTGATTAATTTAGTTTGCATGTTTTTATCTTTTAAAAATATTGCTTTTATTTTAGATTGAATGAATTTATAAATTAAAATAGTAAACTACTAATAATTACTAATTTTTATATAACAAACAAAAATTATATTCAATAATTAATTTATTAATTTGAATAAAAATATAGTAAAAATCAATTTTGCCAAACAAACACTGAATAGTTATAATTAATTATATTTGTTTTATAATTGTATTATTAATAAATTTTATTAATTTGCAATTGTAATTTATAAGTTTATTCAAGATTATTTAGATATAAAAAAATAAAAGCGCTATTTAATTAAATGAAAAAGTTTAGCGACAAAACAAAATTAATTAATTTGTTAGCCGTATGTGTCAATTAGCACATAAAAATTGGCTCACAATTAATGACTTTTAATGTAACATTTAGTAAATGTAACTTAAATTAACATTCATTTATTAATTGAAAAGACTAATATAACTATACAAATTTACAAAAAATAAATATTCATACTCTACGAACTGTACTATTTAATAAAGTTGAACTATAATTATATACAATATGCAGTAGCTCGTAGGTATCACACGTGATATCGAGTCCCCCTTATTCTTGGACTATGATTGGCAGTTGCAAGATATAAATATATAACTAGTGTTAAAACAAACGAGAGGCCCCAATGCATGCCAGCTAATCATAGCCAAGCATAAAAGGTTAAACATTAAGTACGATAGATCCAAGCTACCGCTTATTGTACACGATTATTATCCACTAGTTAACATATTGGGCAATAGATGAATATAAAAATTTATTTAATCAAACCTGACAGTTTATAGCTAAAGTATCACGGTTGATTGACCTACTATATGATTATTTTGTATATTACCTGTCTTAATTTATGCCGCCTATTGTGAAAAAACTATGATCGTGAACTTAATTATAATAGTTAATTTTCTTATTAAATGTTTTAAAATATTATTATCCTTTTTCTATTATC
The DNA here is from genome assembly GCA_034695265.1 of Dissorhina ornata. Taxonomy (NCBI): domain Eukaryota; kingdom Metazoa; phylum Arthropoda; class Arachnida; order Sarcoptiformes; family Oppiidae; genus Dissorhina; species Dissorhina ornata. Next base: position 1,875 of record JAQIWK010001224.1, read on the forward strand.
GTATATCTAAATTATTTTATTTATTTATTTTAAATTAAGACCGCGAACTTTAAATGTAGGCATTACTTTAGGTCATATTTATGTCCCCTAAATATTACATTAAAATTATGCGTTGAGCACAAAAAATAACGATTTTATATAATCAAACATATCCCTTTCAGATCAATTTTTATCTTACAAAGGTTGAAAATAGAGATAAAAACATATGATAACCAGGGTGGAAAAGAAACTCATTAATAAAAGTTAAAAATTTAATTATTAAATTTTTGTTTAAACGTAAATTTCTTTTCCACCTTGGTTATCATATGTTTTTATCTCTATTTTCAGCCTTTGTAAGATAAAAATTGATCTGAAAGGGATATGTTTGTATATTGTTTGCATAAATTGTTTAATTTGAATAACTATTCATGTATAAAATTATTTAAAAAATTATAACTAAAATACAAATTATTAATTATCATAAAATATTTCAATAATTTTATTTAAAATATTTGTTTTTCCTACAATTATTTACAAAATAGAGTTAATCAATTTGACATCAATTTATACGCAAAACATTGGCAAAGTATTTAACGTAGTTTTTCGTGTTGACTTGAACACACAGGTAGTTTTATTAACAATTATTAATAATTTTTAATGTTTGTGAATAGTTTATGGTACTATATACATTATGCCCATACAAAACTATACATTACAAATAGTAGCGTTTAATTAAATTTAGTATTAATTTGCGTGTAAGGGTTTTATTTTAAATTATCTAGAAATTTGAATGGTAGCAGGGTAGATGTATTAAGCTCTACGAAGTTTCACGAAAGTGTAAAAATTGTGTAATTTGTACATTTAAGTACTTATAAGTTATAGAATTATTTTGATATTTAATAATCTGAAAGTCATATTTATTACTATGTTTGATTTTTAACATAGCATTAACACAATATCAATGTATCATATACTTTTATAAAATAACTTTAATAATTTTTCAAAATCTATTTAATTCAAAATTTTGTTTTATAATAATTTATTTATATATATAAATATTTAAATACTATTTCCTTATTGCAACTATATATTTGCAATTACAACACATCAATCAATTAATTCAATAATTAATATAATTTAACAAATAATGCTCAAATACGAAATATAATAAAAACTGTAACTTAATATATTACTATTATTTAATTATAATTCAAAGTTTAAGTACAATATTTATTTTATTAGTTGAGAAGTATAGTTATAATTCGTTTAAAAAACATTTAATTATTATTTTCATTATTTTAAAAATTAAATGAATTGATAATAAATTATTTTGTTTATTTATAATTTCTAATTAGTAATCTTGATTAGGTTGCTGATTATAATTTAAAGAAAAAATACAATATTGAATTAATTTGTGTCTAACTAACGCTAAAATAAATTCATTTTTAAAATGATATATAATAAATATATTTTTATTACATTTTTCAAATAAAAATTAATTGATCAATTTAATTGATTAATAAAATTTAAATATACTTTATTGTAAGTTTCAATTAGCAAGATATTCTACAATAAACTTAATATTGATTGAATAAAAATGTTTTTTAATTATAAATATACAGGTAATATAATGTATATAAGTAATATTATTAAAAACATTGCAAGTTTGATGTTTACAAATTTAATTAATATGCATTAATATGAATAAAAATTCAAATAACTATGACTATCACATTATTGTTCAATATCTAATTGAGCTATAAAAAATTGTAATTAACTGTTAATGTAACTTTATTTATGTAGTTGAAATTATATTTTTGTGATATAAAATAATAATGCATTAAATTTTGAATTATGAAACATTAAGCTTAGAAATTTAAAATTTAATATATCATACAAGTTAATTCTGTTGACAACAATCCTCATATATATATTTAATTGCAATTTAATTGCAATGTTCAGTTCTCATTGACCACATTTTCTCATCACAAATTATATTTTTCAGTTCTCTCCCTCTCTTTCTCTCTCTCCCCATCTCGCTCTTTTTGTTTATCTCTCTCTCTCCCTCCCTCTCTCTCTCCCTCCCTCTCTCTCTCTCTCTCTCTCTCTTTCTCTATCTTTCTTTATTTTTCAATAGTAACAATTTGTTACCTGGGTAAAATTTCTAAGTGCGCCTATGGTTGACATATGCGTCCTAATGTTGTTTTACTGACCTATACTTGTCGTACTGAACAATAGAGTGGCGCACTTATGCCATTCGGACGCATATAACAAATCGACACTTTCTTGTTTCTCTCATTCTCTGTTTCTTTCACTGATTGTAAAATATTTTAATTAAATTACTATTAATTCATAATATTATTATCAATAGTAAAACTTATACACTTGTATTAGTATTACTATTCGTATTACACATTATTAATTGGCAACTAAGTTCTAATATAATTACTATTTAATTGATTATTTATATAATTATTTTGTTGTCACTGAATAGCAAACTATTAAAATATATTCAGTTCACTTCAAAAGTAATTAAAATTATATCATATTTGAATGCATTTATTGTATTAGTGTTTGATTTATAAGTCGTGATTATGAAGTGGTAAAAGTGTTATGTTTGTTTGATTTTACATTGAAAGTATATTAACCTATCATAAAGTGAACAAATGTACAAAATAAGTTTATGTTTAAACCTTTAGTACTTTTGTTAAGTTAAATATAATAAAGAAATCACACTTTTACCACAGTATAGTTATAATCAACATTTTTTTTAATTGTTTGTATTGTTAACAGAAAGTAGTTTATCGAAGCTATGTCTTCAACAAGTTATGAAACTTTAAATGTATTGAAAGTTTATCCGAAAGACTCTTTTGATAGATTTGGTGATGATTTGTGTGAAGTCTTATTGTCTTATATGTCATTTGAAGACCGCTTCCGTTATGAAAGTGTGTCAAAACAATGGCAAACATTGATATTTAAAACACAAACAGAAATCAATTTTAAGGGCTCATTGATTGAACAAAAAAATCATAATTTATTTGAAATGCTATTTAAAAAGTGCCAAAACATCCAAACAATTAGGTTTAATGACTATTACAATATGCCTATTAACCAGTTGTTTGATATAATAACCAGACTTTGTAACCAACATTTTGTTGCAATTCATATCAACACAACTTGCCGTATAAATCCTGATATATTTATAGCATTTTTAACTAAATTTGCAAAACAATTGAAAACTTTTGAAATATTTATATACAACACAAATAGCGTCGACAATAATTTGAAATTGTTGGAGACATTTGGAAAGTTATGCGAAAATCTAACCCAACTGTCCATTAGAACTAATAAACATTTAAGTATGGCTTTTGAATACATTGTCGTCGAAACCGATCCCTTAATGAAATTGCTTTTAACTGACATAAATGGTTCAGATCTGGTGTTCAGAAAGTTAAACAAAATTAACATCAAATACACCGATAAAGACATGTATTTGTTTCAAACATTTGCTCAAAAGTCGTGTAAAACTATAAAATCAATTGATATCGATATCGATAAGACATGTAATGTGAAATCAATTGAAATACTAATAAATGGTTTGTCACAAATGCGGGCATTAATTGATATAAAGATTACATTTCCGATATATAATGATAACTCACTAGAAATGGTGTTTATGTCGGGTTTGCGGCAAATTGGCCGCAATTGCCGTCAAATCCGTAGCTTTTCATTCGCGTTATACCATAAACCTAATGACTTGTATAATGACTTAATGAATACAATTAACACTTATTTTAATGGCTTAAGAAGATTGCAAATATATCATAGATTTGCTACTTTTCTTCCGTTAAATATTGAATTATTAAATAAATGCAAAAGATTAACACATTTAACACTTAATATGGGACTTAATGAATCATTTCTTACTAATATTAATGATTTATTCCCTAGACTTCAATGTATTGATTCTTATATAAATTTACCAATTAATATAAGTTTATTGTATTCATTGTCAAAATTACAAAAATTACAATATATAAAACTTGTAGGTAAAGGCAAATATTGCCAAACAACAATTACTAATGAGTTTATGTATCCAAAAATTAATGATTTACAAATCAATGGACCCAATGTTGTACTAAGAGAGAGATGGTGTTTTCTGATGGTCAAAGGAGATGGTGAAGTAGATTAAGCAATTGTGTATGGGCTAATAGAAACTTGGTGACAAACAAATTAATTAATTTAGTTTGTGGGTACACTTTATTATTTTTTATAACAGCAATTTTATTTCATAAATAAGCTTGAATAAATTTATAAATTAAAATAGTAAATTACTAATTATATTTATCAATCAAGATTCCTAATTAATAATATGTTTACAAATTTAAATAAAAATATAGTAAAAATTAAGTATACAAACAAAACACTAACTAGTAAAAACAAATCTTACCTACTTTATAATTTAACTATTAATATCTTTTAGTAATTTACTATTTTAATTTATAAATGTATTCAAGCTTATTTAAGTATTATGAAATAAATGCGTTATTTATATTAATACAAAAGTTTACCCACAAACTAAATTAATTAATTTGGTGGTCACTAAGTGTCCATATGCCCATACAGAATTGCTTAATCTACTTCACATATAATCTAGTTTATATTATAGTCAATATTTAGTTGACAAGTAAAAATCATAATTTTACTATCTAAAAACACTATTTCCGTTTAAACATTCAAAAACATTTATATTTAAATTACTCTTGTTTTTGAATAAAAATTTTCACTTATATTTCACTTTATGTGCAATTTATGATCAAATATGTTTTTTTAAATTTAATTGTAGGATTTTAAAATAAATTATTGTTTGATTTTTGCGTTTGGATTTAAATATTACTCTAAATATATAATTTAAATCTAATAATTTAATATTTCATGTATAAATTTGTAATATTGTATTTAATATATTGTGTTAGTTTTATTATATTCTCTCTCTCTCTCTCCCTCTCTCTCTCTTTGTCTGTTAAAATTGTTATTTATATTTAAAATATAATCATATTTAATAATAAACAAGGTTTGACAGCAAAGCTATACAGATGCACATTATAAAATACATACTAATGAAATAATTGTAATATTTTACTAAATAATTAAACTTTAATGAGTTTTATCTAACATTTAACAAAACTTTTAAGATTTTTGCTGAACATTATGAAAATCAGGGTCATTTTTGACTACTTTCGCAAATTTTTTTAAACCAACGCTATTATACACATCATTTTCAATAATGTACATAAAAATAATTTTTAATAATCAAAATTATTATGTATTTAAATATTTTAAGAAATAAATTTATTTATTTAGTATATATTACAAACTGCATAATATATGATTCAATTAAAATTTCTAGTTTGATAACTATAACTTCGTTTGCATTTATTAATTTTTGCAATTTTACAAAAATATTTAATATTAGTTATTGCTTTTCAGAAATATTATATTTTATTTAAAACAACAATTATATTTATGTCATAAAATAAATGTAAAGTACACTTTATTTAGTTTAAATCAACCATTGCAATACATTTTTCTATGCGTTTTATTCCTAATACAAAGCATACAAAAAGTGGATTGAGATGAAATGAAGTGTACACTATGAAAAAGCATAAAATAATATTTTTCAAATAAAAAATTATCTAAATTAATTGGAGTATAAATATAATCTGGTGATTAGCTTTATAAATAATATAAACTTAATGCATTTGCTTATCAATGATAATTGCAATATAGTTTTATTAGGTTCGAGCCCCGCAAATAATAATTTTTATTAAATTGTGATTATATTCAAAAATTTAGACAAACTTATATTTTAAAATAGCCACTTGAAAATAGGTAATTAAGTGTTTTTGATCATTTGTTTACTTATAAAAATTTAAATCAATTGATTAAACTACATTACTTGTATCATTGTCTCTCGTCGGGGCACTAATTAAATATCTATTGAATATACTATTATAATTAAAATGAAAATTGATTTTTACTAATAATTGCAATTTAATAATATTAGTGGCTAATTTATGTACTGATGAGACATATTACAGTTTAGATAAGAACTTCCAGATACCAAGCAAAAACAGTTTGATATATTTAAATAGTCTTTGAATATTAAAAGATTTATACAAAAATCAATATGCTATTTATTTGGCGGATAGAAAATTTCAATGCCAACTCATTTTAATATAAGATAAATGGCGCATAATTATCCAAATAAATTAATGTAGATTTGACATTAATTCAGACTGCAGTATGATGACGCATTATGCAACATTTCAATTATATTTCCGCATTATTAGTTTTGCAATACCTTTGATAAAAATTATACTTATATTATTTAAAAAATATTATGCTATTTATTTGGCCGATAAATTTAACTTTATTTATAGGATAACTAATAATGCGGAAATATAATTAAAATGCTGCATAATGCGTCATCATTCTGCAGTCTATATTAAGTCACGCCATTTATCTTATATTGAAATGACTTGGCTTTGAATTTTTTAAATTTTTGCCATATAAATAGCATAAAATTGTTTACTGTATAATATATATAAAATTTTCAATAAAAGTATTGCACTTATGAGAAACTAGATCATTTGCAGAACTGTCTTAATGTGGTCAACGTCTGGCTTTCAAAATAATAAAATATATTTTTTAAAATTTTTTTGCATTTTTCAATGAACCAAATGTATGTAATTTTATTATATAACATATTTATGTATATTTGTGATCAAGTTTTGTTTTAGAGTAAATTAAAATTGTGTTTAGTTGCACATGCAAATTGCAATTAGTTAATATTTATAACATTTTATCAAACTATTCATTTGTTAACAATAATATAAAATTTTATAATAGTTTCAGTTTATTTTACATAAATTTGATAGCTCAATTATTTAAGCTAGTAGTAAAAGCTCAAAAAATTAAAAATTTATTACAATGCTATAATTTGCTATTCAAAAATGTATTAGCATTTGAAATATTAGAAGTTAAATTTATAAAATTAAATTTTTAAAAGTATTAATAGTTTTGTATATTTTTTTAACTTCATAAAATTATTAAAAGTTTTATTTTATATTAATTTAGTTGTAGGTTATAATAATTAAAACTATTATAAAATCAACAAGTTTTTTAAAATTATTATTTTTTACTATAGTTGTATATTCTGGTGATAAAAGAGGTTTAGTTCTATTGTTGATTTAATTTAATTCAGTGGTGGTGGTATTGGTAAAATACTAATTTGGCAAGGTAAGTGATTATTAAATATAATTTATTGCTATTCTAACATTCATTAATAATAATTTATTATATTGTATACAAATTGAAGCAAATGTTTACATATTAAACAAGTCATTATATTGACTGACAATTAACTATTTCCAAATAAACATAAAATTTATTTAACAAATAATAATTAGATAAAATAAGAGTATATCTTAATATATTTCAACAAATATTGTTAATTTGCAAACAATGCTACAGGGTCATTTTAAACTAACTACTTTAATAGTTTAAAAAATTGAGTTAAAGCAACTAAAAAAATGGTTTAACTAGATAGTTTCTACGTTTTATTGTATACGTAATTGAACATTCTATTATATTATATAACATATAATGAAAATAAAAATCTTGAATAAAGCAACTTACTCATTGTAAAAATTATATCTTCAAATTTTTATTTCAACAATTATTTTTATATCTCTAAACGTTTTTGAGCAGGAACATTTTTAATACTAAATTTAAAAATGTTAATATCTCAAGAACCAGTAGAGATAACTCTACAATTTTTTAATTATGTAAAGCAAGATATTAGTGAAAACATTTTATTAATTGAAAGTAAAATTGTAATATTATATTTGTTATGAAAATAATGATAGTAAATCTGAAACACTAATTTGATCTTGTTAATTTTTAAGTGTAATTTTAAAATTACATTTTAACTTAATATTTTGCAAAAACTAATAATCTTTACAAATTAAAGAAAATGTATTCATTGAAATAATTATAGTTAATATAATTAATTAATATATTGTTTACTTTATTTTAAACTAATTTTTCATAGCTATATAACATACATATAAATTGATACAGATTGCTCATCTAAATAAAATTCTGCATCACAAATTCAATCCGATTATATTATTTACATTTAATTCATCCAATCTATTAAATAAATCAAAATGATTAATTGTCTTGTATGTGACTTTGAGCATCCAAGAAATTTACATAATTGTTGTAAACCGTGCAGAGACTTTTGTCGTAGATGCATTAAGTTTAAAAAGCCTTCAATTTGTACGCTTGGAAACAAATGTGTCATTACAGTGGAAACTAGAGATTTGTGTGCTCCTTGTAGATTGGCCAAATGCAAATTGGTTGGACTGTATAATACAATTCATAAAAGTATAATCAAGAAATTTTACCAAAAGATGTTACAAACACCTAATATAACAAAAATTAAAGCTTCAAACAATTATTTTATTCATTATGACCAAAGTAAACTAATATTGGATCTAGTGGCTTTACAAGATTTTAAGTCACCACTACAGGAATCCAGATATAACGAGAAACAGGTAAAAATTTATTGTTTATATATACAGGGTACAAAACACATTTCATAAGAACAATAATATTATAAATTGATATGATGTTTAGTATTTTGTTTAAATTAACATTTATACAATTATACACATTTGTATAAAACTATAAAATTTTATATTATAAAATAGATTACAAATTGCCAATGTATATTTAATAACCTATACACATTTGTATCTATTTTTTTGCAGCTTATTTTCAGGTTATATATTTGTATATAGGGTATCCCGTTGATATATTTATAAGTAATTTTATAAATTTATATGTAAATGTGTTTTCAGGCCATATCATAAAATTTTTTTGATTAAAAAAGTTACATTTTTATTAAGTGTAGAAATAAATATTATTGCAAAGTAAAAATCATAAAAAAAATTAACATAGAAAAAATAATAGTATGAAAAGATTTATATTTAGATTTTAACGTTGTGAAAGGCAAGTGGCGCTCAAGTGGCGCAAGTAAATAGCGCTTATTGTCAGTTTTTAATATTAAAAATTGTTAATAAACTCATTTAAACATAATAATTAGCAATTTTATTAATAAAATCAATTAATACATATTTTTGGTGTTTAAATTATAAATAAATAATCAAATTATAAACTAAGTTTAACGAGATAATTAGTAAATTGTATAAATTGCACCGACAATAAGCGCTATTTCCTTGAAGTATTTGAGACAACCGGAGTCTACAAATATATATAAATCTTAATTATTTTTATTATAAAGTAAACATATTGATAA
>JAQIWK010001225.1:0-11240 GCA_034695265.1 Dissorhina ornata
AAATAATCTTATTTTTTTCTTATTACTTATTAAATATATTTTATTACTTTAACATTAATTTATTTTATGATATAAAATATTATCACATAATTAATAATTAGTCTATAAATGTATATAAAATTTTTATAACTCTTTAATACAATTATTTATTTAATCAATATTTTATATCTTTTTATAAATATACTAAATGGCTATAAGTTATTTTGTAGTAACACTTTTAAAGTGTATTGAAATTTTATTTTTAAAAACTTAGTTTTAGCTTCAAAATATTAACTTTTAAAAATATTTCCACACTTTTAAATATAAAAAGTGAGTAACTTGCTAGTTATTAAAATATAAATGCTAAATATCTAATGGAAATTATTTTATACCTTGATATTTATTTGCAGCTATAAAAGCCCAAGTATATAAATTTTAAGTTATCATTCAAAATTGGGATCTTATAGCGTTCACAACAGTTTGATATTTGCCTATTTGTCTCTAATACTTAAAAAGTTTTAATTAATTAAATATTTTTTTAAAAAAATTATTTGCAGTTAAAGTTATAATAATTTTGTAAATTATTGGTCAAAATGTGTGCCGAAAATGAAGTTAAGTATAATTTCTTTGTGCTTTTGATGCAAATACCTGTCATTAACACCGGCTTAAGGATTGGCACAAAAGTCTATAACGATATCAAGAAATGTAATCCATTTGTCGAGTCAACCCTTCAAACGACTGAACACACCATTGATTATCTGAAAAAGTCTGAAACGGTGGCCAAACTGAGCCAAAAATTGGGAAAGCCGTTGATGTTGGCCGACGTGTTGGCCTGCAATGGCCTGAAAGTGGTTGAAACCAAATACCCGTTCATTTTGATTGCACCACAAGACTTCAAAGTGGAAGCGATGAAAAAGATGGACGATTTGAAAGGCTATGGCAACGAAAAATTGGTCCAATTGTGGTCACTGGCCGACCAACACAAAGATCAAGCGCTGGAAAGGTTGTGCTACTATTTGGACATTTTGGTGGGCAGTAAAGTACGGGTTTATGTGGATCTGATTGATAAGAAAGTTGACCACTACTTGCCGACCGATGATACCAATGGCGATGAAGAGTCCGATTCGGAGGACACTAATGTCTTTAATCGGGTGTCCGACTTGTCATCCAAGATCCGCAACAGGATTTCCCGAAGATATCACCGATTGGTCCTCAAAGTGATGTGGAATCACGAGTAATATATCCTAAAAATATTAATTGTTTTGTAAGTCTTGTAATTTTAATTAATTTTAAATATAAGTTTTTATTTTTAATACTTTATATGAATAATAATAACACTTTAACACATAATTTTTCAAAACACATTCATTATCTATAAATCACAATAGTTTTAAAGTAAAATGTTTTAATAGTTGTAATACTATTTTGTGATTATAAATTGAATCCAAATTAATGTAAATATAAATATATCTTCAATATAATTTATCGATTGGTTTTAGTAATAAAAGATTTACATTTTATTTTATCTTAAATTGGTTTTATTTAATTGATTGCATTTAAATGTCTCGATAATCAACTAATAATTGAGTAGTGGATCCACTTATTTATATGGATCTATTTCTTCGTGTGTCGTATGGATGATAGCGATTGTGAAGTACTGGTTGTCTATTACGATAAAACTCTTGTCGTCGTCTTAGTTCCTCTTTGTGTCTATTGTATTCATCTTTGAAACACATCCGCCAGTGATGTCCCGACTGTTTAGCCTTATTATACGAGACAACCGTAAACTTTTGTCGGTATTTTTGACGCCAAACGATATCGTTATCGCACACTTGATCCCAAAAATGATTAGTTTGTGACAACTGGACAATGGATTGGTAGGGCAGGTATGAGATAATCTTAAGACACAACTCTTCGGGCATATCGTTGAGACCGTGCGACAAGATTTGGATCAACTGTTTGATAAACTGGGACTCAAATCGTTGAATGACTGACTGGCGAGTCCCGCGCATCCAATTGAAAGCACAGGTCGTGGTGTCCTGTAGTTGCGGGACATAAGCCGTACAATGCATTGTGAACGACATTATCGGTACTGCAATGACTTGTACGCCAACAGTGGTGCCCATTAGCCGAAGACTCGGGTACTCGTAATACAATTTGATCCGTTGGTCACTTAAGTCTGTTTTATCAATCAATATATTAAATCCATAACTAATTAGCAATGGATTCAAGTCCTCTAAGAAGATGTCTATCAATGGATTGTTTTGTGAATTTTGGCTCATTTTTTACTTGAGATTAAAATTAAATTAAGTCTTAAACTAAATTACATTTTTAAATATTAAAATTAATCAATTAAAACTATAGTTATAGTCACGAGATTGTAATTAATTTATAAGTTTTTGTTTGGCATATGAAGTATAACTTAAGTCTTGAACTCAAGCAAAGTATAGTCAAAGTAGGACTGCATTTGAAATAAACTGTAAATTTGGGTTTGAATTACAATATTAAGTGACATTTCCTGTATCTTCTGGACATCAGTTGTCTCTTTTGATTTGACTTTGATTTAAGACACAAATCAAACGATTGGATCAAATGAATGCTACAATGGATTCAAAGAAAGTTATGTTACAAATGTTGGACTCGTTTGGTCCCCAACTGTTTCGACTGAAGGGTTGGCCAACTCTTTGGATCAATATATTGGAGACAATGAATAAGCGATGTGTCAAACGTATGATACGTATGTCGGCGGACATGGATTGCCATCAAAGGTATGATTTGGCAAAACGTATACTAAATGAAGGCTACGATAAAGTTGTGGATCAATTGGATGGCAATAGTTGGCCGCAAAGAGACACAGCTAGTGATGAATCAGATGCTGAGACAGTGATTGACTACACTGTCTATGGAGGCGGCGATGAAGACAACCAAAACTCTGACCATTTATACGCCTCTCTGGAGACGAGCGAGTCTTCGTATAAGTCATATGAGACAGCGTTGGACTCAATGGACACGAGATCTCAAGACTCGGCATCAGATACGGGCGATGAAGACATCAATGATAACTCGTCAGACATTTCAAGCGTTTCGCAGCGAAGTGTTGTCACATCCCATGTGTCCAGCGATGGACTGAGTGGTCATATCGTCTCCCTATCGACCATCACATCAATCGGTTCCCAATACAGCGCCACTCAATCCCCGTCTCTATTGAACACCAGTTTTTCAACCATTTCTAGCACTCAATGATTTCAATATTTATTTAAAATAACTTTTAACTTATTTAATATTTAATTAAAAAATACTTTTATATATGAAAATAGTTTATTTAAAAAGTTTAAATAATTAGTTTGTATTTATTTTTTAAAAATTATAATTAAATTAAATTAAATTAATAAAACTTTTATTGACTATTTTCCCATTTGGCCACTCGTACTGATGGCCACAAATACATGTGAATAGTTGTGCCAAAGATGTAACAAATAAATGCCATTATCATAGATACCAATATATAAACTAATCTGAAGACCCAATCCATGTTTTTGAGTACACCATACGGCCATAGATTGTAAACGGTTCCCAAATAAAGTAACCAAATGATGTACAATAAGACTATCGACAATAGTAGACACAAATCGGTGACAATTGTTGACCACTTTTTATGGTAAGTTACGATCGTTTCGCTTAATAGTATTGGTAATAAAATTGTATGCTTTTAATGACAAAAATATTTAATTATTAATTAATTAATTTAATTAAAATTATTTTTACTGTTAAATGAGTTAAAAACCAAGGATTTCTGGTCTGATTGGCTGAGTCGGCCACCAAATTTTGGTTGATTATACACAATGCAAAAAACATTACAAAAACAAACTTAAATAAAATACAAATAAATTATTAATTTAAAAAAAGTTAATTATTATATTTGTATTTCTGGTCACAAGACATACGGTTCCGATGGGAAAGACTATGGCGTGAAATAATGTGTCACGGATTTGGTATAAAGTTATGACATTTTGGTCACTCAATTGGTTTTGTGGCAAATAATTAGATTTCAGACAATCAGTTGATAAACACAATGCAAATAAAGTAAAATTAAATATCTGTTAATTAAACAAAAAGACAATTATAAATTATTAGTTATTCAATAAAATATAAATTAAAATAAATTAAAATTACAAGATTGATAAAAGTCAAGTATTTGAATTTCCAGCCAAATGAATACTCGCCTGGAGTGTGTTTGTTAGTACTGTTTAGTTGATCCAATTGGTGATCATTTAATCGCCAATTATAACCTCTTGGGTATATGATTTGAAATCCAAGTGCAAAACCATAACTTAAAACAGCGATTAAGTGAATCAATACAGACATCGCTCGCCATATGTACCATAACTTTGTATTCATTGTCTCAATTGATTAGTAATTTAAATCAAGTAAACTGTTAATTATCAACAAATTTATAAATAAAGATCTGATTTATTTTAAACCAGAGACAACCAACTACCGTTGGCTTAACACGCGAAAACAATAGACGCTTAAAACAATTAATTCAAACTAGTATTTGATCCGATAATTAATTTGAAAAATTTAAGAAATTTATATTTAAACTTTAAATACAAATTAGAAATATAATATAATATTTTTAAAAAATATTTATTTTATTTAAAGTTTTTATTTAATGTTCATCAATGTTTTTATTAATTTATTATATTAAATAAAAATTTATATTTAATCTTTAAATTTTAAACTTACAAATTTTTCACAACAAAAATAAATTGTTATATAAGATTAAAATATAAAGTAAATCTAATTTTTCACAAATCTATTGTTTTCGCGTGTTAAGCCAACGGTAGTTGGTTGTCTCTGTTTTAAACTATATTTAATTAAATATAAATTAAAACTTCTCGAGATGTTTATTAAATAAATAAGTTATAAAATAAAAATGAAAATAAATAGATTTATTAAAATTTCAATTTGCCTTAAGATTTCAATTGTAACATTGATTTATTATTTAAAACTATTTCAAAACACTTGTAATTAATTAAATAATTAGTTATTTGTACATCAAATATGATATTAATTAAATTATGATTAAAAAGTGGTGCGCTGGACATGGGAGCCGTCATCAAAGTATATGTCATACACTTTAAAGTCATAGACTCTCATCCGTACCACTCGTTTGGTGCCATAACTTGTTTTGATGTCTTTTATAATGATATTATCCATTGATTTCATGGACTTTGAAGACTTACTTCTAGATTTCAACTCAAACTCTTTGGCCAACTCTTGAAACTTTAAAGCCATTGACTTGTAATCAATATCTGACTTATTGTCGGTAACCGTTATGTCCTCGCTATTAGTAGTCAACTTTGAGATGTTATTATCCTTACCACCATCTGTCTTGGTATAAACATTTGCCACTTGTTTGGTCACATTTTTTGTTTGATTTAATTTATCTGTAAATTATAATTTTAAATAAACTTTAATAAAGTAACTCATAATAAAAAATAAGTGGCCTTAACTTTGTAAAAAACTTAAATTACAAAGTGGGCACTTACTTTTAAAAAAAAATTACTTTACTATACAGTATTAAAAATTAATTAATTAATTAAAAATTAATTAAATAAATGTATATAATTAATAAAAGTACAGTTACTTGATGTTTTTTCATTTATTTCGTTTAATAGCTTTGATTTCAGTATTGAATCAAAATTTTCTCGTATTTTCTTTGCGTTTTTATTTCCAGATTCACTTATGTTTTGACTTTCGACTGTATATTAATTAATTAAATTATATTTTAGTTATATTAAATTATTTAAAAAATGCTATATATAAAAATTTAATTAATTTTATTGAAATAGTATTTAAATTTATGAAACAAATTATTAATATTTGTTAATTAAATAAAATTAAATGTCAATAATATTTAATTAAAGTATTACTTGAAGTATATTATACTTTAATTAAAAATTTTAATCTATTTATTACTATTAATTACTAAATAAATTACTTTATGTTGTGTAACATCGTAAACACTAGCTTATTGTATTAAATGCATACAAATTACCATGTTTATGTAATCGTCAAGTAATTAAACTATTTAAAAAATTACCAGGCTATTTTGCAAGTTTCCAATAAATAATACATAACTTTAAAAAAAAATTTCCACAAAAACTTTCCCAAAAAACTTTCCCAAAGACTTTCTCATAAATACATTACTTGTAGATTATAATGAAAATATCTTAACTACTAATTGATCCCTCAAAAAAGGTAATCACTAAATTGATGGCTTAAATATCTTGTAAAAGAAAATGTTCAATTAATTTAAGCAATTAATTGGCGGATAATATAAGATTATATAAAAATATATATAACACTAGTTGTGAAACACTGCTTACCGTATGGGTTGTCCACCTGAGCCTTAGCCCTCTGGATCAACGATACTAATGAATTGACAATTTGTTTGGTAAGTTTGGTATTATTGGGTTTATTAGTATTACTTTGAGTTTCATTACTGTTAGTAATGGATACTAATTTAGGCCCGTTTCGGGTATTGGCTGCCACCATCTGATCGACATCGTCTTCATAATCAAAAGTAGTATCTTTTGAATTGATATCTCTTTTATGTCTGAGTTTTACTTGACTTTTATGAATGGGTGGGGAAGGGGGTAGTGGTGGTGGCAGGTGTTGGACATCTTTGATACCCCACCCGTTATATATAGTATCAATACTTCTTACTGTTTGGGGGTCAGATGGTGTGTCCACATCGTCATCCGTAGCTGTTATTGTATGATACATGATATAAGTTATACTTTAGTTGATATATTATTGTATACAAAATCATAACTTTGCCGGTGTTTTAAAACTGGCGGCTTAAAACTACCTAGGTTAAAAACCACACTTATTATTTAAGCATGCTATTAAACTAGCGGGCGGCGAGTTTGGCTTCAAATCAAACTTTTAAAGCCGGGGATGTTCAGGGGGTGTTTATCACTTAAAATTATATTTATATTTAGTTAACAAAATTTTATAGTTTGTTTAATCAACAATTTTTCAAGAGGAATTTATTTTATTAAATAAATTATTTAAAGTTTATTAATTTTATAATTAAAACAAATGTTATGTTAAACACCCCCTGAACATCCCTTGCCTTTAAAGTGCAATTTGAAGTCAAACTTGCCCCCGCTATATTAAACTATCCATTTAGAGACCCTTAAAAAAATATTCAATGTTAAATATAAAACTTAATATCAATTGTCAATAAATGTGCAGGATAATAAATTTCAATTAGTAATATTTTACAAGTTAATAGTGTTTGTGCATGATTTTCAACCTAGGTAATTTATTGGTAAGTCTAAATTAGTGTAGAACATCCGGCGCTCAAGTGGCATAATGTGATATACCATAATGCCGTTACAATAATTGCACATTAAACAATAATAAACTAATTTAAACATAAAAATTACCAATTTTATTGATAAAATTAATATATATAATTTTTCATAATTAAATTATGAAAACTAATTAAATTACAAACTAGATTTAACAAGACAATTAGTAAAATGTGTAGCGGCATTAGGCTATATAACATTGTGCCACTTGAGCGCCGGTTGTCTTACCCTAGTCTAGATAGTAAGTTGAGCGCCACATTCAAAACCACGGAAAGTCTTGATTTTGATTGTATATTAAATTAATTCATAATAAAAACTTGAAATTAATTGATAAAATTTAACTTGATAAAGTTAATAATTTATTATCAAAAATTTGATACACTTACTGAGATTACCTTGGTCATTATCTGTCGGTGCCGATGTAGGCTTACCATTCGCATCGCATCCATGACCAGTTGTCTTGATAAATGTATTGTCTATATCTATATTATCACTTTGAAAACCCTCGGTGGTAAATATGTTTGACATTTGAGATAATTGAGTGGTAGCTGGTAATGGAGTGGTATCCAAGAAATCAACATGTTTAGGAATGGTTGAACTTTGAGCACCTTGGTTATTCCTTTCATTGTGGTAATCATCATTGCTATCCTCATCTAATAACTGTTGTATGGATGAGGACTCGTCATAATAAACAGGTCTCAAAGTTGTCGTACTAATTGGTGGTGACTTTCTTTGAAACCTATTTGTTTTTTGATTGCCAGTTCCCCTCTTCAAAAAGCTGTCCAAATCGGTGGCCACTTGTGTCGTACTTTCATTGATAAGAAAGTCATCCGAAGACATCACTTCATCACTTCCCTCCACTTCATCAGAAATGGTTATAATCTTTGGTGTTTGGGTGATAGCAATGTTCAATGAATGGTCTAAATTGTAATAGTTTTGCCAATTTGTTTTTGAAACTTTTGGTCTACTTTTAGACACAGTTGTCCAAAGTTTAGTCTCTTTGGTTTTGACCACTTCATCCATTGTTTCCAAATTAAGACTTTCAGTGATAATAGATTGGCCTGAATGGAGATCTTCAGCACTTCCTATTAAGTCACCATCGAGTTGGTCGTCACCCAAAGCGTACTTCTTTGTCGGTTGGGTTTTGGTTGTAGTTTTTGTAGGTCTGGCTGTAGTAGTAGTAGAAGTAGTAGTAATCATCCATATATTTTCACTGATATCTTCATCCACTTCTATCACTTCCGTATAGTCAGCGACAATAGATTTGTCCGAATGAAACTCTTCATCACTTCCAGCTCTTAAAGCGATGTCCGGCTCGATGTCACCATTTGTAGGTTTGGTGGTCTTTAGTGACCTCCGGCGGTCGATCGGTAATAAAGTAACCTTTTTGGTGGTCAAGTCATCCCTTCCTATTTTGAGATGGTCTTCGTCGGGCTCTCCAATGGCCACATATTTCAAGGGAACGTCCACATCGTCGTTGGCATCTGATTTAGAAATTGTACTTGGTGCAAACTCATCAAACTCAGGTTTGTCCATATGATCAAGTTGTATATCGTCTCCTGTGTCTAAATTGATCGGTATATCATCGGTTTCCACTTTTGAAGTTAAAAATAATTATATATTAAACACAATATAATGGCAATTAAGTTTAAATGAAATACAATACTTTCAATAAATTTGTTAATAGATGGTCTAACCAATTGATCAAATATGTTTTTTTCATTGTTGGTTAATAAAGGATATGAAAATTCATCCACTTTTACTATAAATATTTAAAATTATAAAATTATAATTATATTAATTATTAATTATATGTTTTTAAAATATTTAATTGTTTACTTACTTTCTAAAAATTTATCAAACATTGGTTTTTCTATTTGACTAAAAATATTTTTATCTTTTTGAGGCAAACTTTTGTAAATATCACCAAGGCACCGGGATGAACTGTCCTTGTTAACTACAATTGAACACAATTAAAAACCAAATACATAAAAATTATATATAATATATAATATTATATATAAAACACAATAATTAATTTCAAGTAAAATACAATACTTGTTATAAATTTGTCAAAAGCTGGTCTAACCAATTGGTCAAAAATAATTTTTTCTTTATTGGTTAATAAAGGATATGAAAACTCATCCATTTTTACTATAAATATTTATAATATAAAATTATAATTGTATTAATTATATGTTTTTAAAAAATTAATTTTATTGGTTACTTACTTTTTAAAAACTTATCAAACATTGGTTTCTCAATTTGGCTAAAAATATTTTTATCTTTATTAGGCATACTTTTGTAAATATCACCAAGGCACCGAGATGAGCTGTCCTTGTTAACTACAATTTAATACCATTTTAAAAAAATTAAATGATAAACATAATACATAAAAATATTATACATATAAAACACAATATAATGCAAAATAATCTGAAATAAAATACAATACTTATTATAAATTTGTCAAAAGCTGGTCTAACCAATTGGTCAAAAATAATTGTTTCTTTTTTAGTTAATAAAGGATTTGAAAATTCATCCATTTTTACTATAAATATTTTAAATACAAAATTATAATTATATTATTTATATACCTTTTAAAAAATTATTGTTTACTTACTTTTTAAAAACTTATCAAACATTGGTTTCTCAATTTGACTAAAAATATTTTTGTCTTTTTTAGGAAAATTTTTATAAATATCACCAAGGCATCGGGATGAACTGTCCATGTTAACTACAATTTAATACAATTGAATAATAAACATAATTCATAAAATTTATTATATGTAAAACACAATATAATGCAAATTAATTTTAAATAAAATACCACACTTTTTATAAATTTGTCAAAAGCTGGTCTAACCAATTGGTCAAAAATAATTGTTTCTTTTTTGGTTAATAAAGGATTTAAAATTTCATCCATTTTTACTATAAATATTTAAATAAAAGTTATTTCTTATTAATTATATATTTTATAAATATATTTAATTGTTTACTTACTTTTTAAAAATTTATCAAATATTGGTTTCTCAATTTGGTCAAAAATAATTTTATCTTTTTTAGGCAAATGTTTATAAATATCACCAAGGCATCGGGATGATCTCTCCATGTTAACTAAAATATAAACAATTAAAAACAAAATTGAATAATAAACATAATCCATAAAAATATTATATATCAAGCACAATATAACGCAAATTAATTTTAAATAAAATACAATACTTTTAATAAATTTGTCAAAAGCTGGTCTAACCAATTGATCAAAAATAATTGTCTCTCTTTTGGTTAATAAAGGATTTAAAATTTCATCCATTTTTACTATAAATATTTAAAATAAAAAATTATTATTATATTAAATATATGTTTTTAATAAAAAAAATTATTGTTTACTAACTTTTTAAAAATTTATCAAACATTGGTTTCTCAATTTGGTTAAAAATATTTTTATCTTTTTTAGGCAAACGTTTATAAATATCACCAAGACACCGGGATGACCTGTCCATGGTAACTAAAATTATAAACAATTAAAAACAAAATTAAATGATAAACATAATACATAAAAATATTTTATAAAAAATATATTATAATGAAAATTAATCAGAAATTAAATACCATACTTTTAATAAATTTGTCAAAAGTTGGTCTAACCAATTGATCAAAAACAATTTTTTCTTTGTTTGTTAATAAAGGATTAGATAATTCATCCATTTTTACTATAATTGTTTAAAATGCAAAAATTTAATGATATTAATTATATATTTTTAAAAATATTTTATGAAATTTACTAACTTTTTAAAAATTTATCAAACATTGGTTTCTCTATTTGGCTAAAGATATTTATATCTTTTTTAGCCATCAATTTGTAAATATCAC
>JAQIWK010001226.1:0-11239 GCA_034695265.1 Dissorhina ornata
TTCTCTCTCTCTCTCTCTCTCTCTCTCTCTTTCTTTCTTTCTTTCTTTCTTTCTTTCTCTCTAAGTAAATACATTTTTATTACATTTGTATCGGAAAATAAATTGCAAAGATTTGGGACCAAGTAAAATATGTCCGAAACAAAATTCAAGTGATATATAATATAATATATTTATTTGCAACTATTTTTGGTGCCAACTCTCTATTATTGAAATAATATGAGTCACGAAATTCAAGTCAAAAATAGCATTTCTTTTTGTGCTTATCTATCATTCATTTATATTTCATATTATTATTATTATTATAAGTTATATATAATATTTTTCAGCTCTAATACTGTGTAATGGTTTGAAATAAAATGAGCATAAATTTTGCTATAGTTTTATATGTGTTTGAATGGCAATCAAATTTTTGTCACTCAATAACACTGGTATATAACGGTCTGTCTGTCGGAAAGTCTGCATTGATTTCTATATAACATTCTCAGGGATTAAGTGTTAAGAATTGAGTGAAAATCTTTTTGGACAGACTTTATTGACGTTAATCTTATATTCAATATTATCCTCACTTAACGATGAATTCACTTTTGGATATTATAAATGAATGAATTGATGGAAAATGCAATGAAAAGCTTTCGGACTATCGTTTGGGTAAATGGAAAGAGAGAGAAAGCAAATAGAAAGCACATTACTCTCTCTCTCTCTTTCTCTCTCTCTCTCTCTCTCTCTCTCTCTCTCTCTCTTTCGCATCATTTAGAATAGAGTTTTCTCTCAATTCTTATATTATATTCATATATATCTATCGATAATACACTTTCAGCTAAAGGGCGTCGGCATTGACTGCTAAATGACATGATGTGAGAGAAAGAAATAGCTTTTAAATGGTTGATTGCATTAAACATTTTCATATTAAACAATGAAAAATTTGTATTCACATTCACAACAAACACTGATTCTGTTACTCTATTATTGGATTATTATATTTTAAAATTATAATATTAGTTGGATAACAAATTATTAAAACTTTTTTTCACATTCAAAAAAGTGTGACAAATATATGTAAAATACATTTAATATATTATATTTTTGCGATTATATCTATAAAAAATATATTATGCTTTTATATTATCTTAGTATAGGATCTAATCCCACAATCATTAGTCCCGTTGTTTATTATCTCATATATTAAATGTGTTTTTTTGTTGAAAATCTCAACAAATAATTGAATTTATTATTATTATTGTTTGAAAACTTAATGCTAACAAAAATCAATAGCCTTTTTGTGTGAAATACAATCAAATGTTTTCATTGATTACCTATTATTTGATTGACACACATAATGATGCACTCATTTGTATGTTATGTAATTGAATTGAAGTTAAATATATGTTTTACAGATAATACAATCAAAATGCAAATACAATAATCACTATAATTTCATAATACAATGTATAATTTGTATAGAAAAATCAATTAGTTCATATTAACATCCTAAATTAGGATTCATTAATTAAGTTATTTTTAATTTAATTATATTAGCCTTAAAAAATAACAAAATTTGCTTGATTTGTTAATACAATTAAGTTTTATATTCAATTAATATCATTAAGTAGTCAAACAATATTTGATTAAACATTAAATAACATTTGGCTAAATTAACATTTGTGACCTATACCCATATTTGTATATTATAAATATTTATTTTATTTAAAACTAATTGTTAGATATATAAATTTAATTAAAATCTAATTAATCATGTATGAATGTTTAATTTGGATGTCTAATTTACGCCATCATTAAAGCCATTATAATTAAATTAATTGACAGTACATTAAGTAACTTAATCTCATATTATAAAGTTGCAGTATTATAAAGTTGCAGAAGAAACATTGCAGTTATTTCAGTGTGACTTTTATTATAATTTATTTTTGTAATTGAAAAAAAGTAATTGAGTTAAATGTTTGTAACCATAATATAACTGCTTATCTAAAGGTATCGATTATATGGTTAACGATAGAAATGAAATCAATTCAATTGAACCCATCTTTTAGGCTATTTTGTGAAATGAACTAAAAATAAACCAATTTTTTGGTCAGTAATTCACGGATTATTTCGGGAATATATTTGAAAACAAATTAAATTCAATAAAGCATTACATGAAGTGATTGAATGATAAATAAAACTTTTTTTTGTGCAAAAAAAGTGCATTAAAATAATAATAAAATAAATGAATATATATGAAAAAACACAAAATAAATATTAAAGAACTGATTATATTTTATTGAATTTTATTTAAATGTCTTATTTATATCTTATTTACTAAATGTGTCATCAGGTCTTGTAATTTACTTTTTATTATTATAGATATTTAGTAATTTAATCAATACATTTACTATACTTTGTTAGTTAGTATACAAAAGTAAATGACTTTTTTTGGTGGACAATGTTTTTTTTATCTAGCCTTAGCTAACAATTTTGATGATAATATAATTGTCATTAGGTTTTTGTATCTCAAAAACTCAATTATAGCGGAAATATACAAATCAATTACACATTTATTATCTTACAATGTGTTTCACCCAGAAATGTATGGCACATAGCATTACCGCAAAACACAGAGTCAGTGATGTATTGTATAATATCTAACGGCGCTCTACAAGAGCTGGTCTCTCGAGTGTCTTAGTCAGCGGTAAGGAGGGGGCCGTACATCACGTCGCCGGTAGTTTTTACGTGATTTATCACTACTACTCGACCCAAACAACTAATAACTCTTGTATAAAATGCTTGACAACAGTCTGAATACAGAATACTAAAAGTATAAAAACTTTTAAATTGTTTTAAATTGCTTTTTCAACTAAACAGTAAAAATATTAATTTTAAAATTTTCACTGTCATTGACTGGCTGACAGTGTCCCCCCACTAAAAAAATGTAACATTTATTTATTTGAATTGAAAGTATTTTTGAAACATTTCTTTGAGTACCAAACAAACAAACTATTAAATGATTGTATACCCCGTTTGATTGATTTTATTTTTTTAGAAAGCTATTTTTCTTTATTTGTAAAAACAAGTTAGTTACTTTTTTGGTTGTTTTTTCAAAATTTTTAAACGTTGCATTTTTAGCCGCAAATTAATTACTTATTTTTTGTTTTGTAAAATTAATTTTACAAATTGACTGTAAAAACTAAAAACTTTTGCTGACTTTTAGTAAATTTTTAATTTATTGGCTATTATTTTGTAGCCTAAAAGACTAGAAATTAGAAAAGTAGTTGATATTCAATATAAGATATAAAATCAAACTTAGTTATATTGGTTAGGTTTATTTTTTAATGCAAAAGATAGAGATTAAATATGATTTATAAAAATTATTCACATATTATATACAAAATATCAAAACTTGATATTTGATTAATAGACTTGAGAAAAAATGTCATAAACTATAACAAGTGATAAATGTAGCAAATCTCGTAATCTCATCCTTTCAAATTATGCATGCTAAATATACGATCACATATGGTTTGGGCCATCTACAAATAAATTATAAAGCATCAAGCTCAAGAGTTTCAAATTTATTATTAACTCAAAGAATTTGCTTTATAATAAAAAATATTAAACATTAAATTTAAATTAATATCTATGTAACTAAAAATAAATATATACTTAAACTACATCTTGAATATATATATAGTTTAATTGTTATATAGATTTTATTTATGTGTTTATTTAAATTGTTTTATATGTTTTATTTTCTAAAATACATTAAAATTTTTAACAATAATGTGAATGACTTTACAGTTATTTCTGGATACTAGAGATTCTGTGTTTAGCTAGATACTATTTGTAATATTTTAAAAAACTAAATATCTTGCTAATATTAAATTATTTTTTGTTTGTTTGTGCTTATTTGAAGTTTTTGTTTACGTAAAATTTACCTATTTAAATAATTAATTAACATGTTCAAAAGTTAGTTTTCAAGATAGTTAACTTTAATTTGTAAATAAACATATGAATTAGATATGAAAAGATAATAAATTATTTAAACATAACTTAACATTATTATGGATAAAAGCTTTTAAATATAATAATTAATTTGATGAACTAGGTCATTATAATTTTCCATTTTATCATGTTTGTTTTTAACTTAATTGTTCTAATTGTATGTTTTTAAATTTTATATTATTTTTACATTTAAATATTTAAATTACTTAATTAATTGAATAAATAATTTGGTTTTAATTTTAAATGAAGAAAAAGTTATTAATGTTATATCAAAGTCTGTTTTGTGTGTTTAATAAGTAAAACAATGCAAAATAAAAAACCGATTTAAGACTAACATCAAAGACAATATAGTTTTGATGGCAAACAAACAAAAACAATGAGCAGGTGTTTGGTTTGTGTAATACATGTTGTTTTTAGTCTAAAAAAGTCATCAATTTTTATGGTTTATAGTTTTGGCCGCAAAATAATGGCAAATGTTTTCGTCAATTATTATTGGATTTTCTGCTCAACACTAACGAGTTTTAATGATTTTTATTTTATTTTATTTTTTATTATTTGATAATAAAATATATATAAATTATATTAAATATATTATAAGTTTTATATATACCATAATGGATGCATATAAAACAAGATTATAAATATTAAATCCCATTTAATGTTAAAGATATTAAAGATATTTTATGTTTAAAAATAGACTCAAAAAAATATAATTAAAATTTTGTTCAAAATTAACAGTAAAAACAAAAGAAATATATTGAATATTGAAAGCAAAAATTATTATTGTTTTTGAAAAACTTTTTGTTTTGTTATATTTCTTTATATAACGATTATATCTATATAACAGAAGTTTACATTTGCATAATTAAATTCTTGTATATTATTAATATTATTATTATTATTATTGACTCTAAAAATATATTGTATAGTAATTGATGTTAGAATTGGGTGGAGTGTGGGAGAGAAGGAATACCAGGCTATATATGTATATAAATATATTTTTTTTATAGGAAAACACCCAAAAATATACATTAGATTCTGTATACAGCATAAGCACCGGTATATAACACGATGTCGAGCACAACTCTGGCCAGAATGGATGTGCGCTAAACAATGTCAACCAATAAATTAGATTTCAGGCAAATAATTATCCAATACTTTCTTCCAATTGCTTCTACCGTCGCATCCAAACAACTCTTGAGACCAAATATTTTTTTGTTGTCTTTTATTATTATTATTATTATTATTTTAAATCTAAAACTTTATAAAGTTTATACTCTCGATAGTTGTTTGACAACCAAAAAAATTATTTGTAAAATAATATTTGGCATGATATTAACTTTTTTTTAAACACGCTCAAACATAAGTTTAATAAATTTAACATGATAATTATAGTTTATATTTGAAACTTACTAACACTGTATAAAATGTGTTAAATTTATTAAAAGTAAAACAACAAAATAAATTTGAAATAAACGTTTGCAACAATTTGTTTTACAATTTTTATAAATTTATATATTTTTATTTGTAAATCAATTTATAATTGTATAATAAGCTAATAATTATAAGTTAAGTAATACTCAAATATATATTTATTTATTTATATATATATTTTAAAATTTAAATTAGTTTATATATATAAATTGTTTGTATAATAAATGATTAGTATTTAATGATTTTTCAGCAAATTATCAAAATAGGGTCCAATGATTGCAATAAAAGGGGGAAATAAAACTCAATTAATTGCACAGAAAATTGTGTGTTTTGTTACATTTGAATAAAACAATTAAAATAATAATTAAATTTTAAAAAACTTCAATATGAATAAAATAAGGATACAATCAAATTAAAAAATTATATTAAATTAAATTATGAACATTAAATTAATTGTATCGTTTAGTTTTGATTTTTTTTAAATGAAAAAACAGTATATTTTTTAAATTATTAATTTTATATAATATACCAAATACTGTCACTACAAATATGGACTGAATTTTATCAATTAGTTTTAATAAGTTATATAAATTCAGGCGATTTATCAGTTATTTTTAATTTAAAAACTTTTCATTAGTCTTGTTTGAAAGAGAGTTGCGATGAATTTTTTATTCAATTCACTAACAGTTGTTTATTTTGGATACAACTGTATAATGACTGTTGGATTTAATCTTCATCTTTTGGGATGAAGACACAGATAGAGTGAGAGAGACGTATGTCATCATCCGTTGCCATCACTTTATTTGCAGCGCAAACCCCTCTTTTGGCACCGATTCACAAAAATTAGGAGTAATTTTTAGGACAGTTTTGCTCTTTTTTGCGGCAATTTTTAAGGCATATTCGTTGTGTGTTTGGTTTGTGTTATTATTATCATTATGAAGATGAGTTTATTTTTTTAGTCAAAACGCCGTTAAATAAGTTTTTTGTTCACTAATAATAACAATCAATATTCAATAAACATATGCATTAGACTATATGAGAGTTAAGAAGTTCATCCAAATTATCGTTATTACACTTATGTCTTACAAACCAAGAAAAATATATGACACAAACATATTGTCAAATGAAATACAATGTTATTTTGTATATAACTTTTAAAAAAAAGTAGTTTTCAGTCACAAAACACTAGAAATATATTAAAACATTTTGTTTTTTGTCTGTTGAGATTATTATTACTTATATATATTTGTTATTAAATTAAATCAAATTTAATTACATTTCTATGCATTTCATTCAAATATCACTGTTTGCCACCATATGTGGGATTCTTGAAGGTAGTGGTCGCCTGTTTGAAGATTGGATTCTCGCCCTAAACAACAACATAAAAATATAACAAATTATTTGTCAGAAAAATAAATAAATAAATGTTAAGTTATAATAAGGTTTTAAGGTCTGATGCGGTGCCAACAAAAATGAGTGGCACCCGGCATCTGAGCGCCGGTATATATTGGTATACATACAGTGTCCCACTTAGCCATCATCCTCTCCTTTTCAAATTTGGCGAATTCTCTTCTGTCGTGAATAGTTGTCAAGAGTTTCCAAATGAGAAGTAATGCCAAACCAATGAGAACTATGCCTACAATGACACCGATAACTATGGCCAACACGTCGACCGGTTCGGGACAGTCTTTGGTGTTCTGTGCGATCACGTAAATCAGATCCTCTTTCTCTTCGTATTTATATTTGAATTGAAATTTGCAGTCATCGTCATCGATGAACACGCATAACGTTTCCCCGTCTATTAGCTCAAACTCTGACGTCCCGATTGGGTTAATATTACACTGATTGCACGCCTCCTCGTCCAGTGGCCCGCTTTGATGGATACGGCACTGAACGCACTCCTTATAGACCTCGCACTGTGTCTTACAAGTGGGACAGTCTTCGCAAAACTGTCCGGTATATTGTTCGTCGCCCTTAGGCTCGCAAACACATTGACCGCAAACACACTTTCCCCGACCGTTGCACTCCTTGTTAGTGCGCGGATCGACACAGTCTTCATTGGACTTCTTACAGCTACAGTCGGGTCCCGTCCACTCATCATTGCACACACAAGTGCCGCACTCGCACTTGCCGTGATCCGGACCACTGCATACTTTGCCATCATATCGATCGCAACTAAAGTTATCGCATTCGCAGTACTTTCCAGTCACTTCTTCGGGCGCTTCCCGTTTATAGCACTCACATTCACCGCATCTGTGGTTATAATAAACAAATTATTTGTTAGAAATATTTATAATGTTATCAATTATAAGGTCTAGTGTCTGACCTGCAGGCGCCTCTTCCCGAACAAACTTTGGTGTCATTTCCGCGAATACAAGACTGTTCCTCTTCCGCAGGGTTGGCCTCTTTGGCGTCGCACTCACACCGACGGCCGTAAAAGTTATCATTACAGGAACAGATGCCGCACTCGTAGGTACCCCTGCGCTCGCAATACTGACTGTAAGGCTGTTCATTCCAGGACTTCTCACAATCACATTCGCAAATCATTTCCAAATCAATGATCAGAGCGTCATTCAGACCGACCGGATATATGAGTATAGTTTGGTTCCACTCATTACGATTGCGGGGACACGAAGTCACTTCAATCTTGGCCTCAAACTGTACGGAATCGCCAACTCGTAAACCTCGACATATCTTTGTCTCCTCTTTCTTTTGATTCAAACACGAAGAATAGTATGTAATCTTCACGTTATCCGTGGCGTTGTCTTTCAGTTCAATAGCGGATGTTATTTTCATGTATTCGTCTTGAATTAGATCCACAATATTTGAAGAATCGTTTTCGAGTCGGCCAGCGGTCGAGCCCTCGATTAATGGATTCAGGCCTTCGGCCAACTGTCGGTAAATGTCGACCTGATTGGCCGTAACCGCAAATATCACGTTCACGTGATGTTCTTTGACTTTATGGTTGATTTGACTAATGGACGGGTAGTCTTGAGTCGTGCTCTCGGTGTAAAGACCAGATCTATCTAAATGGCAATCGCCGTCATTAGGTCTAACAATTCCGCCTAACTTTCCATCGCCGGCGTAATGAAAGCCCGAATCCGTCGTAAAGACTAACATTTTACGGGACTTTTCTCTCCAACCGATTTCATTCTTGCAGACAATGGCCTGCATTATGGCATCAAAACCACCTTCAGGTGCGTCTAAATTACCCGATATTCTTGTTTCGCCCACTTTTCGTACAAATTCATTGGCATTTGTATCCAATTTCATGTGATTTCGGAAACCGTAAGGCGCAGCACATCCAGTGCACGGTTCGGACAGTCTATAGATTTAAAATAAATTATTTGTTAGACAATTAAAATTGAATTGAATTAATATTTAATATTTTAAAAATAATACAAACTTTTCGGGAACAGTACTGACGTAAGGCATGACTACTTTATCGACAAATGAGCCAAAGCCTAACCGGAAGTTGGATGTAATCATTCGCATTTTGATGGCTAATTGATTGCCAAGTTGTGCCAACTTTTCTTTATCGTCTTCCATAGACTTTGACAAATCCATCAAATAATACAGATCTACGGGATAGTCAAGCGCCTGCTTGAACTGTATGTGAACATTGTATGGCAGGTTAGGTCTGATTTTCAGATGAACACGTTGTGGCCTCATTTGAATTGGATCCGAGTCTTCGGCCGTCTTATTAGACAAATCTTCGTTTTGGGTCGGAGTGAAGGATGGACTCGGGAAAAAGATTTGATCAAAACAACCCTGGTCAGACAGACGGTGAATAAAATCGCATCGATGGTAACTAAAGTTACCCCTCTTCATACACCAACCACATTGTGGATTAGCTGTAATACATTCGCTACACGTCTCTTTGGATGTGCAAGGATTGGTGTTTAAGTCATCGTTTTTGACTATATATAAGATAATTAGTATTAAAAAAAAGTATACATTATATATTGAATTAGTTTAGCATTTATATAGTCATTCACTATATAGACAAATCATTTTAATATAAAGTTTACGGAAATTGCAGATAATTTCCGTTAAGAATTACACAATTATAGGAATTTCCTATTGTTTTTAATTAATAATATATAATATAATTGTTTTATAAAACTTACTTTGAGATACTGTGGCAGTGATTAAGTATAACAATATGACTAATTGTGTATAAAATTGATTCATTTTTGCCTAAATTATTTGTAGATTAACTAATTATTGGTTTTTTTTATTATGAATTAAATGTTGATTTCCATGTAATCATCAATTTTGTATATAAAAAACAGGTATGCCTATCCAAACTTGGAGTCAAATTACCTGCAAAACAAACAAACAAAAAACAAAATTTTTAATTTCAAAAATTTATTTTCAATTAAAATAATGTCTTAAATAAATTTATTTTATGTTTTTCTTTTCTATAAGTAATTCACCGGAAGTTAGCTGTAAATGAGTTATAAAAATAAAAAAGATTTGCTGCCAAAAGCCAATGGCACACGATTTTTATGGGCAAAGACTCCCTTAACTTTGATTTTTTTAATTTGTGAGTTGGAGTACAACTTGTTTTGTGAAGTAATATATTAGAAATTTGCATAACTTTGAGATTAAAAAACTTTTTTATTTCATTTAATTTTTATGGTTTTATATTTAATGATAACTCCTAAACACATCTTGAAAGACACATAACTAATCAACACTTCTAGTGATGCACTATATATATATTGTGACCGATAAATGTGTAGTCAATTTAAACTATAACCGTTTAATTGTAAAACAAACAAAAATGATTTTTACAAAAACCAATTCAAAAGATTGTAAATTCAAAGGAAAACCTTTTTTAACGGGTGTTTAGTCTAAGACTTTATTGAAGACAAAGTAAAGTACTATTGAAACATACTTTTGACAAAAATTTTTAGTTTCAATTCAAACAAACCATAAAAGTCGGGCTAAAATGAACTCTCAGTTGGACTTGGAAACGGAGAGAGAGAGAGAGAGAGAGAGAGAGAGAGAGAGAGAGAGCTCTGAGAGAGATGATGGGAGATGAGAGAGCGGGAGGGATGGGCACACATGTGGACGGTTAGGGTCCACAGGAGCAATGGGTTGCCAGACATATAGCAGTGCCTAATATAATATGAGACCACAATCTCATTGAATTATAAATCCCAACAATTTTCTGAACACAATTACTACTAAATAAATATAATTATGTGGACTATGGTCTCTACAAAAAACATAATAAAACTTTTTTTTCTCTAAAATTACAGACATTTGTTAGATTTGATGAACAAAAGTCTTATAGACATTAATGTTTTTAAATATATATAATTTGAATTGCAAACATGTTATTTAAGGATTTGGTGTATGTGTATGAATGGGTGCCAAAAATCTGTATGATTACAGATTTTTGTTTTGTTGTTGTTGTAGTAGAGTTTGAGTCCAATTCAAACACTTTTCAAGACATTTAAAAATAGTATATATTTTTTTTATTCGTGACCTAAAGAATTGGGGTTTCAGTAGATTTATTTTGAATACAAAAATATTATTATATTTTTAGTATTTATTTTAACCGTATATTACGAGTTCACGATTGGGAGCCAACAATTTGTTTGCTAAACAATTTTGTTATTTAATTACATAATTAACTTAAACTCTGTATTCAATATATACATAATATATTATATAAATCAATCAAATATGGTTTAAATGGCTCATCAAATAAACAAATAAGTAAAATAAAAAAAATTAATTTAATATATTTTTCAAAAGAAATATCTGAATGACTCATTTCGGTAGAAATTCAATA
>JAQIWK010001227.1:0-11233 GCA_034695265.1 Dissorhina ornata
AGTCATTTGAATTGTTTTGATAGACTTTGCTTTATAAGTTGAGGTCAAGTATTTGCATATTTATTACAATTACAAATGCATTCACTGTTTCTATCATAACATGACTTAACGCTTAAATGACTTTAAAGTTATTTAAAAAACACATTTCTTTAGGTATAATAATTTTTCTTCAATTCAAATGCAGTTTAGTTTAACCAATACTTTCATACATTACAAATTATTTGTAAATCAACTGATTTATCATTTTTTAAAAATAGCTGAAAAATTTGAAAGTGTTTTATTCAAACCAAGATACAGAATATCATATAATAAAATAAAACTTTAAAAGTGACTTTAAATCCCACATCTAATTGTTTACCATTGTATACGAAAACGCCTTAAAAATGATAAACTTTTGTGGCATTTAGTGTTAAATTTTGAACATTAAAAAATTATAGGACATTAATTGAAAATTCATGCGTTTAGGTATTTATTTCCTTAATTGTATTATAAATAGCTTACGAATTAAATAATAAATCCGGTATTTTTCTCTATTTAACAAATAATTATATTTCAAAACCAAATAAAAAAGTTTTGAAAAAGTTTTTAAAAATATTTGAGAGGTTTTTAAATTTAAATAATGAATAGAAAGTGAATATAATGGTAATGAAGTAAATGTTGTGAACATTAGCGCCAACAGCGACACAACGGGTAACTAAGATGTATATACAAACACAATGACGGCGTGTGTTAGGCATCAGGTGTCGCGAGAATAGAGGTGTGAAGTGAATGTGTGTTTTGTTTGAGACAATGGGTGTACGCATGCGTTGTATGGGCTGTCAGTCAACGATAGTGATAGAGAGAGAGGGACAGTGAGAGTGAGAGATGTGTAGAGTTTAGGACTAAAACTGGTTTAATATCTATGAGTGAAGACATGTTTTGTTGAATTTGTTGGCAAAATATATTCATCGCATTGAAGGCATCATTGGCTGCAATCACTTAATTGTTTGTTTTGTTTGATTGCATTGTTTTAGTGGACAATGTCTGCAGACTCGTCGGCCAGCGGACCGGCGCCGCGATTGTGTCATCTGATAAAGTGGCCCGACTTTGACGGCTACGGCTTTAATCTTCACGCCGAGAAGGCCAAGAGTGGCCAATACATCGGCAAAGTAGACGCTGACTCACCGGCACAGTTGGCCGGCCTGGAGGAGGGCGACCGCATAATAGAAGTGAACCTGGTCAATATCGCCAATGAAAACCATCGACAAGTGGTTGAACGCATCAAATCCATCCCCAATGAAACCAAACTATTAGTGATCGACGAGTTGGCCGACAAGTGGTATAAGGAAAACAAGATTGTCGTCAAAAGCACTCAATCCAATGTCATTCACTATAAAACACCGGATCCACGACCTGTCAAAGGCCACACTCCCGACACACCCACCACCGAACCCATCGCCGATGAACTACATAATGGTGGCGATGAACACAACGGCGGCCAACACAACGGCCGTGAAGAACACAACGGCGATAATGACAGCCAATCGACTGTCGAATCCATTCCAATCAAAACCGACACCGAAGTGACCGCAAAGACTAATGGATCCATAAATGGGAGCACTGGTAGAGAAGAGTCGCCCGTTTTGGTCAGTAAATGCAATATTTTGTCATTAATAGCGAAACGATTGCTTAATATTTGCTTAAAATTTATGAAATGAATAGCAATTTTAAAGAGAAAAGTCTTGTTATGTAATGATATTTAAGTTTATAAATATTAATGATTATATGAATTAATTGCGATATCATTATAATTGATACGAATGTATGTATGCAATGGTAATAAGTCTATTAGATCCTAAAGTCAACCTTTGCATTGAGTTTTTTTTATAGATAAAAGTGGAAACAAAATGATTGAAAGTAAAGAGTTATCCGTAACTGTAAATAACAGTTGAGATGATTTACAGTAAATATTTTCCTTTAAAAAATCCCATCAATTGTGATGTCCTTCACATGAATTCATTAATGCATTTAATTCACGACATATTCACACGAATTTGAATTTCAAGTTATTATTTGCATTAATTTTTTTAACCATAAAATTCATTGCATTTATTTTGATTTCTTTAGTCTTTCCTTTAATTTAGATATAAGTTTTAATAAGAAAAACAATTAATTGTTTAGCATTTGTAATGAGCTTTTCGTCAAATGATTAGTTGCTCAACAAAATTAAAACATAAATTAAATATTATTTGATTTTAAAATTTTAATTTGAAATTTATGAATAAATGATGATTTAATTACACAATAGTTTGATTGAGTTTGTGTTTTAATAACTAATAATTTCAAACAGTTATATAGTAGAGTACAGTTCAGTACAGTATTCATATTGAATTGCCTTAATTGTAGTCAAATGTAGAATATATTTCTGTTTTAGTTTTGAGGGAGGATTTCATAAACCGTTTTGTTTTACAATATGTCTTTTGTGTAATTTTTTTGGTACTGATCTGTACGATGGCATACATAAAGATCCCACAAATAAGTGATTCAACGAGAAAGGCTTTAGGCTTAACATAACAATCGCAACATTTTTTGTTTTTTAATGAAAAGTGTTACGATTCTTGAAGTGTTTTAAGATTCAATTGACTTGATATTTGAATTCATTTAAAGATATTATATCAATTTGTGAGCGATTAAAATGCCTAACAAAGTTAAGTTAACATTTAATTTGTTAAATATCAAATCCTTAATGATTTGTCTAAAACCCGTCTAAATATTTGAATTGATTTAATTGAAAAGATGTCATATATTGGTGACCCGTTTAAAGTGTATGAGTCAGGAACTGCTGGTGCCTACACCCCCTCCCTGTATATACTTTTTTACAACCAAAACGCTGTAATATAATTAAATTGATTTATGCATTTGAAGAAATGGTTAATATTTTTTTATTTATACACATGTAATGCAAACAAAGCAATACAAATTGTAATCAATTGAGTTAACAGTATTGTGACATATTTTTTTTATTGAATACAATATTTATCAATCACTTGAAATAATAGCAATCAAAGTCATGCAATTCCTCACACAAATCATATTATTTGATGTCAATGTCAGTCCTGTATTAAAAGCTTATTTGTTTGGACAGTCATTTGTTTTAATATTTATAAATGTATAGTTTATTTGCCAATAAATCATATATTAAATGATATATTGATTAATGTATTGAATTTATAGTCAAAATAGATTTTAACATAACATAACAATTGAATAATGTGTTAACTTTGTTATACTAGTAACTAGTTGATCAATAGTCTATTAGTTTAATTTTACAAATATTAAATTAATTTTTATGTTTATATTATTAAAATAACTATTTTAAAAAACTATTAAATTAAATATTGTATTTACTATGAGTTTGATTAAGTATTGATAGTGTATATAAATTTTAAAAGATATAATTACAATAAATAATGAATTGAATGGCAAAAGTGTTTGTTTGGTTTCTTCCGCGTTTAAACTCAACTGAGTTTTGTTTAAACATTTTGTTGTTGAATGCATTACTTGTTATTACATTATGTTTTGTTTTATTTCTTTTGGATACATCATCAGACAAATAATGAGCCATTTATTAGCGCATTCATAAACCTAACACCCCATGTCATCTCATTTTAGTGTTAATTTCAATGAAAATTGCAGTAATAGAAAGGCAAAGAGATGGCTAGTATTTTGTTATGCATTTATGCTATCAACTGGTCTTTTAAGTCCATTCACTTATTGGCTACTAATTTAATATACATAGTATATAAATTATAGTTATATAGTTTTGAATATATTACATTTATGACCGGATTCAATTTAGCCTAATTACCGACAAGTAGGTCTGGTTTGTAATGATATGCAAACCAAAAGTCTGACTCAACCAAACCCTTTTTTGTAAACACTTTGGTTTATATCACATTAGTGTTTGTATTTACTTCATATAAAAGATTTTAATTGATTACCAGATTGTTGTAAATAATGTTATTTTACGTAATCTGACTGTTTGTTAAAGATTGCAATAAATGAATGTATCGTAAAATTGAGTTGAATGTCATATTTGTTTATTTATTATTTGTAGGAAATTGACTCAAATAAGCAATATTTTAGATAAATATTTAAGCTATTTATTGACACTTGTGTCGGTCATTGAGTTTAACTCAATTAATCATTTTATTATTAAAGCGTTTAAAAGTCTATTTGTCTAAAAAAATATTCATATGTATAGTAAATATGTATTTATAATTGAAATGCTATTGTTTTAGTGTTGAACTCAAATGATCTACTTTTGAAAAAAAGAAGTTAAATTCATCTCATTTTCATTAAGTCGTTAAACTTTTTAAATGTCAAAAAGCAAATGAATTTTTAGTTTTTTTTAATTACTATTAAATAATTATAATTATTATTAAATTTGTTACTTAATTGTTTTATATATTTATGAATTTACAAATTGTGATATCTACTGTAATTATATCTATTATAATTTATTACTTCAAATTATTTAGATATTGAAAATTAAATTTTAAAAATATATATTTATATAAATGATTATTTAAAGTTTGAGTAAATATAAACAGGGTAATCTATGGCAGATTAAATGTTTGATCATTGAATCACAAGTTAATTGTTACTAATTGTATGAATGAATTGACTAATAAATTGGTGTATTTTAATAATTAATATGTTATGTTATGTAAGCAGTAATTCATATCATATGTAATTTGCAAAAAGTGCATGTAATCCCAAATCGAAAGTACAGTACATTTACAAACAGGTAATATACAGGTGTTTTAATAACTGGTTATGTATTGACTGTAATATTTTGTCAATTATTGCTATTTTTATTTAATATTTATTCTAAAAACCTATTTATTGTCTCAAAAATATATGTTTAAAACAAAATAGTGATTAGAAAGTTATCTCAAAACACACTTTCAATAAAATGTCAAATCCTTAAGGCATTCAATAGATTCACTGATATTACTATCAAATGATTTTGTTTCAAATAAAATATTCAACACAACTATTAACTAAAATGTTTTTTAGTTAATTGTAATTATTATTGAAGCGATTAGTTGTTATGACAAATATATTGATAACATTTAACATTAAATTTGTTTTATTTGACTGTAAGTTATGTTAATTTGTAAAATAAATTTTGAATGGCAATGACATTTAAATGGTTTTTAATTAATTTGTATTTTAAATTATTTAATCTTGGTGTTGATCAAAATCTACTAATAAAAGGTTATTTATTTATAAGTATAGTTTAAAATTAATATGCAATTTATTTATCAATTAAATGATTGCCACTATTTTGATTTGTATATAATTAGTTTCATTAGAAATAATTAATTAAAACTTATAAATAAAGTTAACAAGTTTGTATTTAGTAATTACAATTAGAAAATGTTATATTAATTTCATGTTCAAAAGTTAATTAACTTTATTTTATTAGAAATTATTATTATTTTTTGATTTTACAGTAAACAATGTAAAGAATACTGATTAAATAACTTGGTTAATTTACAGTAAATTACATCAAATATCATACAGTATAACAATTTTTATTAATATTTATCTCAAATAACAAATTATCTGTATTTAAATGTTATCACTAATTAAAAAGTGCAGACAATAGTCTATAATTAAAGATAATTTTAAATTTAAAGCAAATATAGTTTGAAGTAATAAATTAATTTTGAATGCAATTAAATGTTTATTAAAATTGGTATTTACAGGAAAATGGTGCCAATTCTTCGGGGGCTTCAACACCGAAAAGTGTGAATCGATCGGAACAGCAGACAGAAGTGGTGCAACAAAACACCCGTCCGTCGAGCTCTGGTAGTAATAACATATCAATTCCTGACTCTCCAACGTCCAGTAAGAGTGGCTCGAGTTTTAGCGCTCCTTCCCGTCAATTAAGTGACTCATCCGGAGTCGATCTGAACCTCAATATGAGTGCCTCTGAAATGAGACAAATTTTGGCCCAAAGGAAGAAAATGGATGCAAAGAAAACACAAATGGATTTGAAACAGAAATATGAAATTATTCAACAGATGTGAACTTTTTATTTTACACCGATTTTGATATATAAAAAACAAACAATTATATGCATCCGATTCTCAATTGTAATTGTAATTGCCTTTCGTTTTAAGTAATTAATTAATTTTCATAAGAAATGTGAAATGAATTCTGTATTAATTCCTAATCTATTCCTTATTATATATATTCTTCCAAATGTTTATTTCACTTATTTTATATGTGAAACTCATTCAAACTAATAGTTTTGGACTCAATTACAACTAAAATATTGACAAAGACTTGAAATTTATGGATAATTATCATCAAAAATATATTTTTGTAACGTTTAATATAAGCAAAATTTTTTTAACAAAACAATATAATGTATTGATATTTGAATATTTAGTTGATTTCAAATCAAATTTTGATTCAATTCACCCATTTATTTAATATTATGTTTTATTTAAATTTATTTGTATTTAATTTAATTATTTCAATATTTTTCATATAAATTTTTGGTAAATATTAATTAAAATATATTTTTCTTTGAATTATTTTTAAAAATTATTATTTAAAATGTAATTTCAGAAATCATTTATTGATTTAATTATATATATATATTTAAATTTTGAATTAAATTTAATCAGAAGTTATATTTCTGGCGATAATTATAATTCAATTAAATGAAAAATAATTTTAAAAAACTTTAATGATTTCAAATTGTGTAAGCAATTAAAGTGTCGCTCATTATATTTATTGCCAATTATATTGTTATTAATTAATTAGTTTCTCTATAATTAATTAATTAATGTTTAGAGAAATAAATTATAATCAAAACATTAGCCAATATTTTTCAAAATAACAATTTGGTATTTAGTGCCACAAAATGCCTTATGTTTTCCAATTTTAATACGAAGACTAAATTTCTATAAAACAAATACAAAACCACTCAATAATTGTTAGCGATTTAGACATAAATTTTTAAAAAAATCTTTTCTTTTAATTCATATCTTTTGTGATATATTTGTGCCTCACTTTCAATATTATTCAACAAATTAGATGAACATTGATATCAAATAAGTGTTAATTGAAAAGTTTTTGTAAACTTTTTTTTGTGTTTTTTGTAAACTTTAATATTGAATTAAAATGATTTTTTGTTTGTAATATTTAAGTATCGATACAAATATTAAATTCATTATAACATAAATACATAATTAAAGGACAAAAAGATAAATTTTTTTTGTAAACTTGCATTAATTAAATAATTATAAACTATTTTTTCCAGAAACACTGTTATTTATACACAATATTATTGTAAACTTATTTTTAAATTATCAATAAATATTTCATTATTAAAACTAAATTTAATTAACTTAATTAATTATTTTATAAAATTTATTTCAAATTTAACTTATTTATTGTTATATTTATAATTACTTAATTTTATTTAATTAATTAATTTTATGATCGTTTAACTTCTTAACTGTTTTAATAATTAAGGTTATAAATTGTTTTGTCTCAATTTATTGTCAACTAATTATAAATATTATTGTTTTTATATAATCAAACAACAAAAAGTCTTACAGTTGACAATAAATCCTTACAGTTAATCATTTTTGCTGGATTATGGCCAAGTATCAATTTTTATTTCTAAAATATGTTTCATATTATATTATTATTTGTCTATAAATTATTATTGACTTTTGCTTAATAATTGTTTTTAATTACTTTTTAGTTATAAATTATTAACTTTGAAAACTAGTATAAATTAGTATTCATTGATTATAAATTACAAATAAATATTATTATTATTTAATATTAATGTAATAATATTTAATATTATAGTTTATTTATTTAATATTATTAAATTTTTAACTTATCGTAAATAAACAAATCAATTATTATTTGTAAAATTAATTTCTAACTTAAATTCAATAAATTAATATTGAGATTTGTATATAAAAATTATAATGGTGTTAGACTAACATTAGAATATGTTATAAATTATAACTTATAATGCATTTATAAACATATATGGATATTTAAATTGATCAAATGGCCATCCGGTCCACACTTTGTGACAATTTAAAGTTTGTGTCTGTTTTAAATAACTATTCATACAATTAACTCTATAAATGAATACAAATACTAAATTAACATTTATTAATCAATATTACAATTAGTTTACTATAAGTATAAATGAAGTAAGTGGGCAAGTAATTTAGTTAATGTATACATTAACATTTTACATAACTACGTTAACATTTGTAATTATTTGTGACAAATTTATATAATTGAATAAACATTAATTGTCAAAATACTATAAATTATCAGTAATAATTTATTACAATCAATCAATTTAAAGCAATAGAGTAATGGTTTAAACATTAAGGGCTTTGCAATTAAGCTTAAAATTTTAAAAAAAACAATATATTGACCAGAAATGACTATTTTTCGGACACTGAGTGGCCATTTACCGATTGTGAATCACTTTACAAGTGCTCATTTACCGATAGAAAGTGGCAATATATTATCTGTATTGTATAAGAAATATAATATAGCTTTCAAAATATAACTTTTTTGATTACGGGATTAGAGGACTCACTTTTTAGTAGTAAATTTGTTTAAATACAAATTTAGTTTGAAAGTAAAAAGTTAATATATATTACACAAATCATAAATATAGTTAACTGGATATAATAAGTTTGTATTGCATATCCATTGTTACATGTATATGTCATTATATTAACTAAACTTTTAAATAATATAAAACTAAAAGTTGATATATTTTATGTGAAAATTATCTAGTTCATTTGAACATCAATTTATGATGCTTAGTTAACTTAACTTAACTATATAAACAACAATCTTTATGACCAAAAATATGATTGAATTTACAAAATTAAATATTTAAAAATGAGTTTATTTGTCAATTATTTTACAATAAAAAAATAGTTTTTAAAAATGGCATTAAAAATGATAGAAAAATAAAATGTTTTAAATTAAAATTTATAAAATATTTTGCGCCAAAAATAATACATAAATGAAGTGAAGAGCAGCTCATAATTTGGCAATTTTTTAAATATTAAATTATATTAATTTGAAATATAAATTTCATTAACTATTTAAATACAGATAATGTAATTAATGATGAATTAAATTCACACAAAATTAAGTCAAATTATAATTAATAATAATATTATAATTATTTAATTTTAACGTCTTTAACAATTTTTTGCTCCCAAACAGCAATCAACGGAATCCTTCTTCGAGGTCCACCCACACGAAGAGCCTTTCAAACAAATTATATCAATAATTATTCATTTGTTTTAAATAAATATTATACAGATTTGTATTAATCATTTCATACCTCTTCATCAGAAGTGATCACTTCTTCACAATTCTTGGTTTCATTTAGATTAGGATTACTGTTAGCCCTCTGAACCACTTGTTGATCATTGGATGTCTGTTCTTCAGGTTTAACTGATTCATCCGTTTCGTCAATTAATGTGTTTAGGTTTGGTTGAGATAAACCCACAACTCGTACCCTTTGCCACCTTTTCATTAATAAATATTAAACATTAATAACAAATTATCAATACTTATAAACTATAAGTTATAATATTAATATATGAAGTGAATAACAACTTAACATTTAATTAAGTTTATATTACACAATATATTTAAAATAATTAATATTTATAAAAAGTAATTACAAAAGTAATTTATTATAATTTATAAACATTAAGTTTTTAATGTTAGATTGAAATTAAAATCTTTTTTTTATGCAATCAAAGTATCGTATTTCACTCGTAATACACAGTATTATATTTAATATCAAGTTATTAAATTTTTTTT
Organism: Dissorhina ornata; assembly: GCA_034695265.1. Classification (NCBI taxonomy): domain Eukaryota; kingdom Metazoa; phylum Arthropoda; class Arachnida; order Sarcoptiformes; family Oppiidae; genus Dissorhina; species Dissorhina ornata. The sequence goes on from JAQIWK010001227.1 coordinate 9,898, forward strand.
AAAAAGAAATTTGATTTAATTTTGTTTTTTATATATTACTGTCAATAAGTTAACATTAATTTATGTAATCAGTTTATATAAATAGTAATTTTTTAGTCTTAACACCAGGAAAAGTTAAGATCAAACTATTTTTAACTATATAATGTCAGATATAAATATTATTATATCAAATATTATAATTAATAGTTTTAATAATATCTGTAAAAGTTATGATTTGTTAAAACAATTAAATTTATAACATTTTTATAAATATTTTACATTTTTATGTCATTTAAAAAGTAAAATTATAATTTTAAATAATATTCATAACAAGTTTAAGACTTCAGCCACAAATTAAAAAGCCTAAAATGGGCTCAAATGACAAATTAGTAGGACATTTACGATTATATCAAATGTTATATTTAAAAGTTTTTTTATTTAAATAAATGCTTACACTTTTTAGTTTTTTAGGTGACTTTTATTTAGTTTATCTTATTATTAAGTGAGACATCAGATAATCAAGACTTAAATTTAATTCAAATTTGAAATTATTTAAAAGTATATTTAAATTAATTAACTATAAAATTGTCAAAATATCTATAAATAACTTATATAAAAGTTTTTCATAATATTCTCATTAATTTATTAATAGTAGGCATTAAGTTAAACTTATTTGAGTGTATTTAATAGATTTTATAAAAATTTTATTTAATCAACAAATCATTATATGATCTATAAAAAATATATATTACAAGCATGCTAATTTTATATATTGTAATTTATAATTTATAAATAAATCTTTACAAACAAAACTCATGTAAGCATTTAAGATAATTATTTAAGTGATGTTTTACAGTAATTGTGAGAAGAGTTAAGGTTTCAGTAATTAAGACAAAACTAGTCTAATGTCTGATGAGATCTACAAAAATTTAATTTGATTTCTATTTATAAAACTGTTTTTGATGGGAAAAAATACAAATACTATAACAAATGAGTACTTAATCAAAGTAAATAAGTTTTCCCAAAAAAGCTCAACATTTAGATATGCATTTATGTTATATATTGAAATGAAGTCAGTTAACCATAAATTAAATTAAGTTAATAACCCGATTCATGACTCTTCTATAATTGCATATATTAAAAATTTAAACAAACAATCATTTAATTAAACAATAAATATAACATTTAAAATATACTGACTAAAGATAAATGATACAATTTAATTTAAACAATGTAGACGGACTTAAATTTAGTTTAATTCAATTAGAGTAACAAATTTAAAATTATTAAAAGTACTCTGAATTTAAGACTTAATCCTATTTATTTATTTTTAAAAATATAATTATATTAATAAAAG
>JAQIWK010001228.1:0-11219 GCA_034695265.1 Dissorhina ornata
TGAATGTTGTTCAATTATAGCAATCGATAACCTGGTCGTGAGCCACAGCCACGTATTGAACAGTCACTCAGGAGTAGTGGACAACTTGCAGGCGAGCATAGCCTTCGAGATCGCATCACTGGTACTGTACGGCACTAATGCTCTTCCAGTACGACTCAAAATACTGTTAGACCGAGTGTTACACACACTAGAAAGGGATGAGTTATTACAACTGCTTCATGGCTTTGGCTGGACATACGATGATTACACGCGGGGATATATGCTTCAGGTATTGTACCATACATTGTACTCACATTGCAAATACAACACTACAATAGTGCCGGCGCTCTAGAGATTAGTGCTATCAATATCTTGCAATGTCACAAAAACTACACAACTTTTACGGTACCACCGCTTTCCCTCTCTCTCACTCACATTACCCCTCATTGCATTCACTGCTCTACCCTTTACTCCTTTACTTTTTCATGTTTAGCATTACTCAAACACATAGCAGTGTTTCAAAATAAATAGCTTTTGATGGCTTGACTCTAGTCTTTTAATGTGTCCCTCGAGATGTCCGCTCCAATTAATGAACCGATTCCGACACCTCTTACACAAGCTTACCGGCTTCACAAGCACTGCATCACTGCATCCCTTCTCTCGCATTGACTTTTTTCTTTTGCTTCAATTCAGTCATTATTACAGTCATGTTATGTAGAGTCAGTGCTATTGTCATCCTATGTATGATACAACTCTCCCATTATATAACTATTCAACGCTTAATATTATAACATTTCTTAAACATTTAAATAATAAAAGTTATATACAATATACACAATCTTGCAATATTTTTTACATACAAATTCATAAAGGCTATATGATAAAGCAATAAAGTATTAGGTTTTTTTAGTTGATAAATAGATTCTGATTGTAATTTACTAAAATTGACACATAGTTTATGCTAGATAAAATCTAAAAGTCATCGTTAAATTAAGCTAATTAACAATTAATTAACTAAATTATCCATAAAGTGAATGTGTTTTTTAATACCGTATTGTTCTGATAGCAAAATGTTTGAAAATGTTTATTTGCACTCAACTATAAAATATCTAAAAAATAGTTAATTTATTTTTGTTATACATATATGAAGAAATTCTTGTGTTTTATATTGAAACACATTTTTAGCTAAAATGCCAATAATATGAACAAAAATCTAAATCTAAAAAGTCGTGATTCATTGGCATGAAGAGGCACTCAAATGACCCGTATGTCTATGCGATCAATATTATCGGACACATATATATATTTTTAAATATATATAAACATATTGTGTGGTCTTAAAATTAGTTTTTTAAACAAAAGCCACTTATTAAAAGTTGTTTTAATTAACAATTATTATTAAAAAATTACTTTTTATTTAACATAATATGATGTCATAATGAATGAGAAGCGACAGTAAGAATAATAATTAGCAAAATCTAATCTAAAGTCACTCATCCGTAACCAACATATATTAGAGAGAGAGAGAGAGAGAGAGAGAGAGAGAGAGAGAGAGAGAGAGAGAGAGAGAGAGAGAGAGAGTACAGCTATTTTATCGTATATTATTCTGTGCGATGTTTTAATAAAAATAATAATAATTTAAAACTTGTTTTATACAATTAAACTGAAGAAAAATATTTGGTTTTTATATAAATTTAATCATTAAATGTTTGTTTAATATTTGATTTAAATGAAAATATAAGTTTTAAAAAATTATCATTTTTTAACAAAAATATATATATAACAATAGAAATGCGGATATAATGGATGATTAGAGCCTAAAATACCGCTCACTATTCAATTGCTGGCTCTTTACTATCAGATTTATTTTTTCTTTACACTAAAAACACTACAATTTTAAACTGTCAACAAAAAGCAGAAGTTTATTGTGATTGGGGGCAAAGTGGGGGATACAGGGATGCTTAGAAAATGATAGGGTGTGTGCTTATGTGATATTTAAGCTATTTATTCGTCCATTTCATACAAAATCATGTATTTTTTGACAATTGACCGCTCAGTTCATCTATGAATGGGTTCTGCATTTGTTTTTTCATTGCTGGAGAGAGAGAGAGAGAGAGAGAGATTAAATAATTAGATTTAAACATAAGTTGTAGAGACAGTAGAAACGAGAGATTTTGATAGGACTTGTATTTTAACATAAATGTGTGAACAAAAGACCTAAAAAGAAGAAAGTGATATAAAATGTGATCTAAAATTTGTGTGAAATTTTGCTGTCACGCCCTGTGATGAGGATCTATGATTAATGTTCACTGGATGTGCTCTCAATGCTCCGGGTGCCCAATGCATGAACAGTGTAATTCAACAACTGATTTTTTGTGCTAAACTCCGGCACACAAGCAATACATTGCCGGTGCGGTAATGCTTTACTTCAATAGTATGAAGCTATGAAATACTGTATATCTCGCAGTACAGCCTAATATAAGTTATGGACAATATATCACAGGCTGTGATTTCCCAGAGTATAGTCCTGTCTAATGCCAATAAATGACACCTCAAAACATATTCTCTAAAAATATAGCTTTTATTCAAAATGTCTTAAAACCAATGGTTTTATTTTTGTCTCAAAATATTGATTACTTTCTTATTTTTCTTACTAAAGACAAGCATCACAAGAGATGCTAGTAATACAGGTGTCATACAGTTAAAAGTTTATTCAAAGTGTAAAGTAGTGTAGAAATAAAGTCAAAATTGACATAAGATTTGTTTGTGAAGAGAGCGACGATATGTGATGCGAACCAATGCTTACAGATTTTGTAAATTTGGTTGCAGTCGATGGCTGTGTTTATACATTAAATGTATAGTTATTCGTGTCATATGAGACAAACAAAAAATTTTGTTTATTTATGCAGTTATACAGTGACAGCAAAGACATTAGCCATGCCTTCAATTCACTAAAAATGTCTCAAAGTCTCTGTTTCACAAAATCTTTAAGCCGTAATCAATCAAATGCAACGCCAATGCAATGCATCGCACACTACCTTTTGCCACAATACACATGGCCTGTGCTGTCACTGAAAAAGACATTTAAATTAGCTAAACATCCTATCAATTCTGTCTATTTCATGCCAGTGCTGGTGTCCCGTTCCCCTTAACATATGAAGTAATGTACTTTTCCTTATCATACGACTTCCCATATTGTTATTTTATGCAATATTGCGGTTAACCCTTACATTTCTAACACACAATGCGCTACAGAATCGTAATTATTATATAAAGAATTGCATAGCATTTGCAGCACTCGTCTCGTTAAACGCATATCTCATAGCGTTTCGTACATAAGGGTTATGCAAACACATCAACTGTTTATTAAAAAAGGCAACACAACTATTATCAATACAAAACATAAGGACATGACAGAGCATTTGCAGCATCTCTTAGTCAAACAACACGTCTTCTACATAAATATTATTTAAATTAGTATTAATAGCACTAGTTTTAGGATATATATCTAATAATATAAACAATAGACAGTCCTCTCAACACACAATCTACTTTCAAATTTATATATAAAAAAAACTTTGAATACTGTATATAATTTGTGAAATTAAAGCGTTTTCTTTTAAATTTAAACAAAATCATTGGTTTTAGATTTATATTCAGTCCATCACTTTATTTTCATTCATTCAAAAAGCAATATTGTATTTGATTTGAGAACACATTTAACAAAACTATCATTTCTTTATAGTTATCGTTCAACTTGTGCTCCAAATTCATTGTTAATTATATAACAAAGTATTACTTGTATTATATATTTTGATAAAATCTATGAGTTTAACAATACATTTGGAGTACAATGCCAGAACCAACGCTAACATTTTATTGTCTCAAACATAACAAAATATATACAATACTATAAGTTATTGACATTTTAAAAGTCCAGGTCATCTTACGTCAAAATTTAATTATATTTTAAATGAATATAATTAACAAAATGAAACAATCATTAAAAAAGCGCTTTTATTCATAAATAATATTAAGAAATATCTAGAAACTTTTGCATTAAATTTTTTAATATTTAAATACATATTATTGAACATGATTTTATTATAATTTAAATTTACATTATTTTTAAAGTTTTATTATATGAATTGCATTGATAGGACTCATGTGGTAATCTGTTCTCGCGATGGTCTCTCATATCAAAAGAAGAAGAACTTTTAGTATTAAAACTATTCCTAAGATTTGCCGAAACCAAGAATATCGCACAAAATTTTGTACTACAAGACTCTTCCATAGACTCTTCTTACTCACCCAACAGTTTATTGTTTTCCAATAAAAGGGATTCAGATTTAAGAAAATTTATAGAAAAAACAAATAAAACATCAATTTCTTCATTAATAAAGCAATCGATTAATAATAAACATAATAACAATTTCATGAAAGACCTCAACTCATGTCAATTAGCACTAAATAGCCGTTCAGTCAAACACGAGACAAATCAAAAGACAATTGGACTCAATGATAGTGTTTTGCAACCCATATCACCAAATAACAAGAAAATGTATTTACACAACAGTCCAAGTCCTTCAGCCCAATCACCACTAAATAAGTTGCAAAATATGCAACCATTTGATTATCGAAAGAATGAGTCTTCTTCTAAATTAGCACCCATTCCTTCAGACATTCCAATCAGTTTCTCGCAAAACACATCCACTCTCTCGCCAACCACTTCTTCATTTTCATTTGTATCTTCCGGTTTGCCATTAATGACAACATCGATGACTAACAAAGTATCGTCGATATCAACAAACATGACCTCAACTAATTCAGACATGTCCGACGACTTGTCAGATAATGACACCAACCTTAGTGGTGTCATCAATTTGAGTCAAACCTCATCAGCGTTTGCACTCAAAAAAGTAAAACATTTGCGTAAATCTGCAAATCCTATGAAAAGAAGATGGAATCCTATGGTTATGAGCGGATTAGTGACCAATCCATCGACTGGTAAGAAGCGGGTCCAGTGCCACGTCTGTATGAAGACGTTCTGTGATAAGGGAGCGCTTAAGATACACTTTAGTGCTGTCCATCTGAGAGAAATGCATAAATGCACTGTCGATGGCTGTAATATGATGTTCAGTTCCCGACGAAGTAGAAACAGACACAGCGCTAACCCAAACCCCAAACTACATACTCCTAACTTTAGACGTAAAATTAATCCACACGACGGCCGATCAGCCAATCCCTACCCACTACCACCAACTTCTTCATCATCGTTATTGAATTTGTCATCAAATAGTCTTAGCGGACAAAATATGGACACAAATACTTTACTTGAGTCAGAACAAAGCAAACACAATGAAAAAAGTAGTGCCAATAGTATATCATTTAATATGGACTGCGATGGCAACTCATTATCACCGGCCAGTTCGTGTCCTACCGAACCCGATAGTCCATCGGCTATAACTCATATTGAAAAAAATAATTTGTCCGATAAGTTGAACAATAAAAGTGAAATACAAGTTAAAAATGGTTCTCCAGAAGAAGGCGTTGATTTGTCTTTTAAAGAAGACTTTTCTATTAATAAAAGAAAGAGAAAAAGTTTAAACCCAATAAAGATTGCACCGATTACTATGATTGCCAGCGATGATGACATCCGATATATAACAAGTGATGACTCTTCGAGTGACACATATATTGATCGCTTGGATGAGGACGAGAGCGCACTCATCGACGATTCAAAGTCTGATTTTGATTCGTCTAATGATATATTATGTGCCGAAGATTTTGACAATTCATATCTCAAAGAAAAGAAAATTTCCAAAGAATTTAATCAAAATAAAGTTGTTGAGTATAATATGGACGGAACTATGGATTTGAGCAAAAAGTCTCGACCCCTAAGCCCACCAAAAATTGACGATCAAAAGCATAGAGAAAAGTGTGAGCAAACGTTTGCCAATAAAACTAACACATCGTTGAATGCAACGGATCCAGCCGTTGAAAACCCATTGAGACATTTGGAGTCTTTATCGATGGGTTCGTTCAACAATTTAGTGAATGCCCGCAATCACTACAAGAACTCACTCTTTTCGTCCAATTCTATGCATTCGCTATCATTTCACGCGCCGGGACTCGGACTAAGCTTAAGACCTCCAACACCACCACCACAACAGCCAATAAACAAATCAAATGACAAACAAATGAATGTTTCCAAAGATTCTGAACAATGTTCGCCAGTTTTGAGCGCTGATAGCCCTAATGCGGTTGGCTCTGGTCTTGACATGGACTCATGTATGTCAGATCACGTCTCTCTAATGCCTCCATTTAGAGAAGCGTCATATATGGGCCAAATTGACGTACCCGTCGATAAGGAGAACCCCCGACGGTGTACTGCTTGTGGTAAAATATTTCAGAATCACTTTGGAGTCAAAACCCATTACCAAAATGTTCACTTAAAGCTCATGCATAAGTGCACTGTTGATGGTTGTAATGCGGCCTTCCCTTCCAAACGAAGCCGTGATCGACACTCAGCTAATCTCAATTTGCACCGAAAGCTACTGTCCACTCATAGTGACACTAAATCTCCGTTCGGAGTCGATAAGAGCCCTTCAAACCCAATGTTTTCTTATCCGGGAACTGCTCTTAGAGATGACTTTTTTCGTCTCTATGACCCGCAAGGACTACCACTCAATCTGAATGATATATATAGTAGATTACCTCCATTAGGACCGGACGGATTGTTTGCGGCCAGTGCTGCTGCAGCGGCTGCCGCTTCTTTTCCAGTAATGCCGGGCTTTCATCCGGGGATGTGTTTGCCTCACACACTGCCGCCCCCTTCCAGTTCATTATTTATGGACAACAGATCCAGTGTTAGCAGAGAGTCTCCCAACTCTATCAGAACAACTCCCAGTCCTTCACGCAATAGTCGCTCGTCGCCGACGCCGCCATCAAAGTCGCATCAAATCACTTCTTCCTCATCTCACGCGTCTAATGTAGTTCTGGAAGCGGTGTTCACTGCCGATGAAAGTGGCAAATATGTCTGCAGTTTCTGCCAAACGTGCAAATCTGGAGCCAATTCATTGAAGGATCACTACGAGAGAGTACATAAAGATATTCTTCACCGGTGTATTGTCAACGGATGCAATAAAGTCTTTCTCGACAAGAAGACTAAGAGAAAGCACATTCACTTTCATAGTTTGCCTAATAGTGCGGACAATTTGCTCTAATTTATTGATTTTATTATATAATATAAACTTTGTGCCAATCAATAACCACTTGTTTTGCACATTTCAATCATTTAAAGCAAAATAATGTAATTCAGTCTTCTTTTTTCAGAACAAATAATTAGATAACTCTTTATATTTACTGTTAAATCGTTAAAAAAAATTGTAAAATATAATGATTTCATTCAATTGTATTTATTATAAAGAATTTATAATTTAAAGGCAATTTGTATTGCAATGAAAATGCAATGAATTTAATGTATAGAAATAGTTATGAAATTTAGTGTAAATTATTGGGAAAATACTTTTTTAATTGTCGCAATTTTACTCATTATTTGACCTCAAATGGTATGGCATTTATTATCCTATTATTACAATCACAATAATATCATTAAGTTGTTAGTCATGTTGTGAATGAAAATACAATTTATTTAATGTTTTTGCAATTTGGGATTAAGACTCTGATAGGTTTTCTTTTCATCATTTAAGGTGATGCTGCCCTTTATGCGTCTATCTAACAGTTACCGTAATACATCGCAAAACTATAATTTATAATAACTTCAAAACTAAGCAAGATACAATTTATTGATGCACATTTTCGTTTTCAGCGTTAAAATCTACATTAAAATTATTATATAATTTGTGCCGGGTAAACTAGACCTGACCAAATTTTCTTGCCCATTCTTTGCGAGGTATTATGGTAGCTGTTAGATAGACTTATAATGGGCAGAACTAATTTAAGGTTTAAATTTTTAAATCAAATATTAATCTCAAGTTTTATTATTTAAAAAACAATTAATTAAAATCAAACTATTTATAATAAAATATTATTATTATTATATATAAATATTACTGCTGTAAATTAAATTATTATATGGTTTATAAATATTATATATTAAATTAAATAAGTGATATGCAATCAGTTGATGATATATTTGATTAATAACCAAATTTAAAATTTAAGTACAAAATGCCAAATATTAAGCCATTTTTTGTAAACTTTGACCCATTTTTCAATTAAATATTTCATTGATTTTTGGATCATTTAAAAGCAACAATTTGTTCATTACATCTATTGTATACATAATAATTACATTTAAATCAATTACATTCCTTCAAATTGACTGCTTTTTATCTATTTATGCCAAATATTGTATAATTTAAATAAAATACATTTAATTCATTATATATTTGTTTTATATATCAGTTATTTAAATATTATTTTTTAACAATTTTGAAATTGTTTTTATTTGACTTTAAATTAAAAGACTTTTTCAACTTAATTATTACGTCTATTGCAGTACTTTATTATCATTATTACTTGTTTTAAATATGCCCAAAAAAATTGAAAGTAAATTATAGTTTTTATGAAATGTTTAATAATTGTGTTTAAAGAGTGTTGTATGCATTTCGATGATAAAAATAATGACTTTAAGAGACTAGCAAAGTGTCGTTTCTGCGCTTCATTAACCCTTTCTTTAAATCTATTGAGACAAACACTGATGAGAGAGAGAGAGAGAGAGAGAGCAAATGGAGAGAGAATTGTAAACTACTCTTTGACTTCCTCTGTGAATACAAGCGTTACATAAAAGCATTCTTCTTTTCAATGGTTATCTGGATGTCGACATATAGTGAGGACAGTCTCTACTCAATGGTAGCTTATATGAGCCCAAAAAAGTGGTATTCATTCACTTGCGATGGCAATTGCGTTGGTTGTGATGGTCTGGCAATCAATATAACTATGAAATAAACAATGAGTTCAATCATAAGAAGAGCTGTGCAATAGTAGCGAGCCTTCCGGAGTGAGTGGTAGTGCTATCACTCTTTTAATACAACGATCCAAACATTTTGTGTAAAAGGATGTAAAGAGTTGCCAGAGTTTTGTAGAGTTTGTTCAAACATATTGGTTCCGGACTCCGGAGACCATTCACTTACTCACAAACTAATGTCAACTTCCGTTCAACAAAAACTCAACTAAACTCTACTTTCGGTTCGTTTCTAAACTCATCAGTCGTTTGAAACACAACGAAGAAGTCATTGAATGAGATATTAATCAATCATTGCATCGATTTTATTGTAAATTTGGGACAAATATGTCATTTGATTTGATTGAATGCAAAACTGATTGAAAAACATTAAATCAGTTTTAAATAATAAGCGCTCTATTCGTGTATTGATCTTTTGATGACATCTTTTCAGCTTTTTTACCAAACAATGGCTTTAAATGTATTGATGTTTGTGTTCGTAAAATATAAATTCAATGACTATTATTACAGAGGAATGCCGTTAAAGAATTTTGTTTCCTAATTACTCTTCACAAAAATTAAACTCAAGAACTGTTTGGCACCAAAACCACAGACAGATTGACTTTAATGTGATTGTCTATTGAGAAGACAATTGTTTGCAACAGTTGCTCTCTCTCTCTCTCTCTCTCTCTCTCTCTCAATCACTAATACAAGTACTGGATGTATGACCCGAGGGCTGGTCGGGAACGGCTTTCATGTGATGTATTACAGAGGAGAAGCAATGCGTGACTTCTTAGGTCTCTGTTGTCGCCTATGTATTATCGATGAGATTATATCGTGTCTTCAATTCGTTTCAATACATTTATCTTAACTTTTCTATATTTTTGGCACTTTTTCATTACAAACTATTGTTATATTTGATAACAATTATACTCTATTACAGTGTCTCATATGATATGACATACCTGTGAACCAAATACTTATCCTTTTGTTCGCAACTTTAGACCGCTCTTCAGCTCAACACTATTCCACCAAAACTTTGTATTGATTTCTATATTTAAACAAACAATATATACCACCAATGCTTTTGGTCACTAACTTCAACTCAATCCATATTTATAGTATATTTATTCAATGTATTGATTGTATATTAATTTTGCATTTATTTTTTAATAAAAATTTTTAATATTATATTTAGTTAAAATGCAAATTCATTTACTCTTGATTTATAAGATGTATTATATAATATAATTTATATTCCAACATTTAAATAGTTAATAATAATTATTTTAAATAGTTTTAAATAAATTTAATTATATTTCAATCAAATAATCAAGATATTTGATTATATGTTAATTTATATTACAAATTCTGTTTAAAAAATTAGTGCAACTTTTTTTTAAATTTATAAATGAATTAAAAAAATATTTTGTTGCAAATTAAATTAAATAATCAATATAGTTTGTTTTAACATCTTTTAATTGTTTTAGTAACTAACTATAAATTAACTAATAAAACTAAAGTTAAATTAAAGTTAAATAATAAAACTAAATGCTTAATCATTAAGCCTTAATGTAACAAAACTTATATTTAAATTGTGTTTCAAATTCAATTGATGTTTGAATTGATTTGTTGGCAAAGAGTGCCATAAAAGTGGTCGTAATTGATGTGAGGGATGATATGGTTGTTGACATCCCTTTCCGTTTGTCGTGCAAATCGTGAACATTAACTGTAAGTAAGCGTTGATTTAATTTTAATTTAATTTAATTGTCATTTAATTTACAATCAATTGATTTGGTCGGACATCTCTTTGCTAAACACTGGCTCCAAGTGTTGGTGACAATGATTTGATGACCAAATAATTGGTTTAAGTAATTGACTAAAGAGTGACATAAAAGACCGCATTTTCGTTGATATTTGTCTTGTTTTCAATGAAATGAATGTAAACTAAGATCTAAATTGCGGTTAAATTAAAAGAAATCTATAAAATCAGTCAATTATTGTATGAATGAAGGCATTAATGGATTCAAGACTATAGATATAATGATAATTTGTGTCAATTGTATGAATAGGTGGTAATCATGGGTCGCGTGCCGACTGTCCACTCGAAGACTTATGTGACGCCTCGCCGTCCCTTTGAAAAGGAAAGACTCGATCAGGAGTTGAAACTGATTGGAGAGTTTGGTCTACGAAACAAGCGAGAGGTATGGCGGGTGAAGTACACGTTGGCCAAGATTCGTAAGGCCGCCCGAGACCTACTCACTCTCGATGA
>JAQIWK010001229.1:0-11218 GCA_034695265.1 Dissorhina ornata
GAGAGAGAGAGAGAGAGAGAGAGAGAGAGAGTATTGTATATAATAAAAATTGTAGAAATTATTCCTTATGTTTTATTTATTGATCAATTTTTTATTATATGTTTTGCTAATTATTTATAATTTAAAACTAAAATTATATTTATTTAAAAATACATATAAAATGTAAAGTATATTAAATTATTTAAAATAATAAATTAGTAAATTCAAAGTACAAAATTTGTTATCTATTTATTTCAAACATTTAAGTTAATTAAAAATATAACACAAGTTTTCAAATTAAAAACTCAAACAAATTTATATAAAGCTTACATAATCAATATAAAGTTAAAACTTATAATCTCCAAATTAAATATATTAAAATTTTTCATAACCTACTAATTTTATACCTGTAAACTGAATTTTTAAAATTTTTTTAAAACTTATTTAGCTTTTAGCTTATAATACAAATTGTATTATAAATTTGTTGTATATTGTATGAGATGTTTAAATAATAATTATTTATAATAATAAAAACAATAAAAACAATGAAAACTCATTGACTGTTAAATGCCATTGAAAATTGTGTTTTGAGTTCATATCGCAAAAGTAAATCTCGTTTCCCTTAATAAGCATTTGGATACTAACTATACCCTTAACTTTTAGGCATATACTACACCCGTTAGCTTACAGTTAGTTTGACTTCAGTATGCCTTTCAAGTGTAACTATAACTTGTCTACTAATATAACTTTACAAACAAAAAAATAAATTACATTATAACTATATATTTATATAATAATATTATATTTTCAAAACCTAGAGCACAACAAATTGATAAATAACTACTATTACTACTAAAGATTTTATTTCTATTATCATCATTATTAAGTTTGTGTGTTTTATTTTCAAGCTTATTATAAATTTATTGTGTGTTTTAACTTTATCCAGTCTATATTTAAAGGTTTATATAATTAATTGTTTTTAAAAAATTATAAAATAAATCTTTATATAGACAAACATCTAGAAAAATAAATTGTTTGTACAACTCATATAAAGTACAAATAGTTTTTTTATTTGTAAAATTTTGATTGTTATTATTTATTACAACTAAAAAAAACTTATTTGTCGTGTGTTTTAAGTGTCTCTCAAAATATATATTTTTGTTTTTCTTGTGTGAAAAATTAATTTTGTATTTCAATTTGTGTTTCAATTTATTTTGATTTTACAAACAATTTATTTTGTTGTCATTATTATTAGTGAATTGTTTTTTTTATATTTTTTATATTGTTTTTAAATGCTTTTTAAATTTGATATATAAACTTGATTTTTATGTTATTAACTCAACTTAATTATGTTTTGTTTCAAACCATAATATATTTGTGATGTTTAGTTATTTAGAGACATTTTTTTGATGGGCAAATATTTTGCACTATAAAACTTTTAAAACATTTTTTTTACTCAAAAAATATATAAATAATTTATTTTTAAATAATGTGATTAAAAATATTATATTATATTTTAATAATATATCTAAAGTTTGTGCTTAAATTTTAATTAACTTTATGCTAATTATGTATTTAATTTAAAAATACATTAAGTTATTAATTAATTACATTTAATTAATTAATTAACTAACTAACTAACTAAACAAGCAACATGTTTTCAAAATTAGCAAAACTATTATCAAAATATTGTTTTATTATAACGTTTTGTGTCCCTATTATCACCGGCTATACCCTGAGCACATCTATCACCAATGGTGGTCATGAATTATCATCTAAGCCATCAGATCCGTCATCACCACAATCATCATTATTGCCAGCAGTTAAAGCATCGGTAGTCCAGTCATCACTACCCGCACCCGATAGACTTGGTATAGTTGGGTCACAATTGAAAAATGTCTTAACAGGTATACTACACAACCCACTCAACCTGGAAGTGCCAAAAGTCAAACAAATGTCCCAACTCTTTGCCCATCTCTTCCCAACCATTACCATTGAGACCAACACTCGTAACGCATCGGCAATACAACATTTGTTGGACAAATACCAGGCTAATAGTGATAGTTATATACCAAATCCCAATCATAGTAATCGACATAAATTAATGACTAATTTTGGCTATACTTTTGACGAGCCGTTAAGTTTTGTGTCACAATTGGATGGCTTTAAATACCCGACGACTGGTTCGGCCGACACATCTTATAGCGCTAGTAATAACGAGTTGGCCACCAGTCTGATGGCGCACCCGCAGGTGCTTGATGTAGAGGATGAGCCTGCTAACTTTAAACATAATTTGTTTAAAAACTATAGAAATAACCATAACTTGACAATCGATGACATGGATACTATACCCTTACATCCAGACTATTCATCCGAGTCTTATATAAACGCCATACACGGCCCGACACCCACCGAAACTATTTACGGACAGGTGGGCGCCCATAGTCCACGAGCTCCTACTGTCTATGAAACACCCATCATAACCGTCGATGATATTACACCTATTAGTACTCAAAATTCAATGTTTATACGCTATAATAAGATAGAAGTAAATGACCCTGGTAATAATAATAATAATAATGGTCATACAACTGGATATAATGGTGGTCAACAGACATACAACAAAGATTTAGTAAATTATAATAAAAATAATACTAAACTGAATACAAATCAAAGTTTAGTCAAAACACCGTCCGATTTAAATGTTGTACACTATATGGAGGACTTGTATAATAAAACACATCTTGAATTTAATACATTATCTGATGACAAAACTAATGGTACGGCCAGTGGTTCAGCACCGGTAGCACAGGTCCAGCCAATGATGGTTACGGCTGAGACACTGCGCCAAACCTATGGCATAAGTCCCGACCAAAGGCTAAGGTTTTTGCCATCAAATGGTACTTTGAATATATCGGACACAACACATAGCATATACAGTATTAATAATACAATTGATCCTACACCATTTACAGTTAATACCAAGTTTAGTTCATCAAACGATGAGTACCGTATCAAAAATGACATTAACCATAAGTATAGCGATAAATTATCTGGTGATAAACCACATAACAAATATCATAAGTCGGGCTATAGTCCCAAAATATTTGACCAAGACTTTGCTGGTATGGAGTGGAAACCCATGACTGGCCCCAGACCACCACCAGGGTCACAATTTAAATCATTTAGCGAGTCATCCCATAGATCACCCAAGACTGTCGATAATATTATGGACACAACTACAACCAAAACAAGTCTTCAAAAGCAATCACTTAAATCACAAAATATAAACCAAAACCAAATCAATGATTATTCAAATCACATAAATGGCGCCGACTTTGCCAACCATTTATTATCTGATCAATTGCTAGCTGCTGGCCATAGACCTGGCCAATCACCAGGTTTACATGGTTATGAGCAATCGTTAATGAACATGGACAATTTACGTATGTTATCATCAAATATCTATGAACACCAAGCAATACAACCGCAAGTGAAACCTGAAGGACTAGTTTATACCATAAACCCGGTCCCCGTCCGACCGGTGGTCAATCGTATTAAAGACTTTTTGCGTAATATATTGTTTCCCAAACAATAAGTTGTTTTTATAATATATTTAAATAACTAATTTTATTAATTTTCAATTATATATTTTTAGTCTAAAATAAAAAATAAAATTTATTTAATGTTTTGAAACTAATTTAAATATGTAACTATTATTTTAACTAAACTTAATCAGAAGTTTTAATGTATTTTTCTTAAAATAATAAAGTTTTATGTAATTTAAAAACTTGATAATAAATAAATAAATTTAAGATATATGAACTAAAACAATTGTCAATTAAATATTAATTAAATAATAATTTTATGTCTTGTTTTGAGTTAATTAACGTAAATTTTTTAAAATAATCATTTACTACCAAATACTAACAAATATTAATTTTTTTTTAAATTTCATTTTTAAAAATAAATACAGTGTTTGGTAGGAAAAAAACAAATGGATTTTTAAGTACAAGTAAATTGTAGCATCCACCACCACTTTCCATTGAACTAATGTTATATAAAATAGACCCATTTTGTCAACCATGTTTTTGTCAACAACCCATTTTTTGACCCTTAATGGCTGAAACCATTTGTATATAACTCAATGTTAAATGTAACTCGTTTTTGTCATCTTTTAAAATGTACTTGATAAACTAAAAGGGTTTATTGGAAAATTATTCAAAAAAGTGTTAACTAACAAGTTGTAAGTTTTTAATGTATTAAAAAGACGGATAAACATTGACTTAACTTTATTTCATTGTGAAAGTGCGTTAATATGCAAAGAAATAGTTTATTAGGATTATATTAATTTAAAGCTATGTTTTGAATAAATATCCATTTTTATCAACAACCCGTTTTTATCCCCTTATTTACCCAATGCCGACAGGTTGATAAAAACGGGTAACCGACTGTAATGTAATCAATAAGATGGCAACTTATATATACATTTTTAAATAATTCAATTGTTTTACAATGCGCGGGCTTTAATACGAAAAAAAGGTATCATGGTAGAATGTGTATTCAAGTTTAAGTAATATGTATCTTGATCATTTACAAACTTAAAGCCACATCTATTGACCACCAAATTACAATCTTTTTCAAATATACGAAAATATAATTAATATCAATTTTTAAAATGTATATATTATTTTATAAAATTTTTATAATAATAATAAATATGTTTTGTCTAAAATGATATTTTTTGTAACATTTGTAAATCTTTAACAAATGGTATACATATTTTTTTAAATGATATTGATGACTTATTTTATCAAAATTTTGACTATAAAAAGCTTGATAATTCATATCTAAATTAACTAGTGTTCATTTAGATCTAGTCAAAAAAACTAAAATCATCTATAAACAAAAAAATGATTTTAATCGTACTCACAGTTATGGCTATTGGTATAACTATCTGTTTAAACATTTATAATATAAAATTTATTTTACATTCAAAAACTAACTAATTTAAAAAAAATTTGTTTGAACTAAACAGGGTGTGCCAGTGCCCAACACGCCGAGCCTGGTAAGTGATGAATATATGATTAGTACATAATTTGATAAATATATCTTGATATAACATGATATCTTGATATAACTTGATATCTTGATATAACTTGATAAACATATGAATCATATATGAATAATGAATGTATGATTGAATGTATGGTGGAATAGCCCCGCGAGTGAATGTTTTATGGAACGGTCACTACGACGAGTGTGAGGGTAAGGACGCCAACAACTATACCCTTTGGTCAGAATTTACCGAAGACTTGACGGCCGATATCACCCAAACGGCCGATTGGGACTCGCAGTTGGTTCAGTGCGGACCTAATGGTCAGCGAGCGGTCAACTCATTGCGCGTATTGGCCCGATCGGTGCTACCGGCGGGTGCGTACACCCAAAACGAGGCCCTATGGCTGATCACCGGCGGTCCCCTTCAGGGCAAATACGCGTACGAAAAGATCATTTACTTGGCTTTGGCTTATTTGAAACGCTTTTCATCGGTTTTGGGCTATTCTTACGTCACATCCAAATCAGCCTCACTATTGATTAGCGATCACTTGGACCTATCGGTACTCATCTCACCCACCGGTGCTTATGAGGCATTCAAACGCCAATGCAATACACAGTGTAGAGGTCGCGGTTGGTTTGTCGCCTAAATCATTATCACATCAATTCATACTTTTATTTATTTATTTATTTTAATATTTATTCTAATTTTTGTGTAAATTATAAACAGTTTTTTATTAAATAAATGTTGTTTTATTGAGACAAACAAAACATTTAGTTATATGAAAAATATATAATTTCAAAGTATTTACAAGTTGTATAACTTATATAGGAATTCTGCTAATAAAGTGATTGAATAATAAACTTTATAATAATTTAATAATCTATTCATATTTTTAATCAAACATTACGAATTTCTTATAACAATTACAATTGTATACAATTAGCAATAATATTATATATTTAAATTAGTTTTTATTCATTTACAAAATACAAATTTTAATTAGATGCATATATTTAAAATATACTGGGTGAGCAACATATTTCTTTAATACTTTACTTTTAAAACTCAATTACAAATTACACAAATATGCTGTCCACTCAGTATATCTAATGCAAAATTAACAAGGTGTAAATTTTAAACAAAAAAATTTCATGTAATTCAAAAAATTTATAATTAAAATTTTAAAACTGTTAATTTAGTTATACTGTTTATTTAAAACTCATTTGTTAATTATAGATTAAATTAGTATAATATGAATTACTATACATTCATTGCAAATATAATAAATTATTGTCAACTAAAATAAAACATTATATCAAACTTTTGTCTCTGGTAATACATTTGGTAAAGGGGGGAGGGAGGGAAAGAACTTGCAAATAAATGGACGCACTTTAAGCCAAGAGTAACTCAAGCAATGAAGTATCCCTTTCCGCGACACTGTGTAGTACAGCCGCGTTTGAAGGCATCGTAAGCACCGGTGGGTGATATAAGTACAGCCAAATCCAGATTATCATTGATTAGCAGGGAAGCCGATTTGGTGCTCACATACGCATAGCCCAACACCGATGAAAATCGTTTCAAATATGATAAAGCTAGGTAAATAGCTTTTTCATATAAATATTTGCCCTGGATGGGACCACCAGTTATTAGCCACAGCGCTTCGGTTTGATGATAAGCTTGATTAAAACAAAAAGGAGTAATATACAAATTTGTACATCAAATTTAATTATTTTAATTTAAAATTATTTCACTATATACCTCCAGCCGGATAAGTTGATCTAGCTAATAATTTCAATGAATTAACTGCTCGCTGATTGTTAGGACCACACTGGACCAATTGGCTATCAATATCATTATTATTAACGGTATTGTAATCGCCATTTATATCTATGGTATATTCAGCCAGCATGGTATAATTAGCAGCATCTTTACCCTCACATTCATCGTAAGCCCCATAGACTAACACGTTTACTCTTGGTTCTAGATCAATTCAAATAGTATAATGGCAGTTTTAAAATTGCCAATATATAATTAATTTTATAATTTTTTTTACCTGGCTCCGGACGACTGGCATAATGTGTACCTAATTAATATATTAGTTTACATAGCTATTTCAAAACAATTATTAAATTTTGAAAAAGTAACATACCAAACATTAACGTAGTCAATAGTGTAACAAATATCATGTTGAGTAGCATGTTAAGTTTTGTATAAATATTAAGAACTATTTTAATAAAATTAATTTTTTTGTTTGTTTGCTTTTATACAAAATTAATTTAGGAAATAAGCATATAATCCAGATTAATAAACTAAAAATAAAAGTAAGGTGTTAATTTAGTTCATTATACTCTTGTACCATAAAATTATCAAAACATAGTCAATTATGGTGGCTACAAATTTAATTAAACTATAAAACTACTTATTAAGTAAATAATTAAATTATTTTTAAACGATAATTAATTATATCATAACTATATTATTTGAAATTTGAAATTTAAATCGAGATATTTTAACTAATTATATTAAATTGAACCAAATAAACATATAAATTTTTGTTTAAGTTTATTGTGCTGAATAATAAACAAATTATATATTTATAAACATACCTATATATATTTATTACATGTATATACTTACTTATTTGTTAGTATAACACTAGACTTAAAGTTATATATTTTTTAGCCAGGTGTTTTTCAATTAATAACCCTTATCATTGTTATAAATAACTGGACGTTTAAATATTAATTGACCCTGGTATATGCTATTAATGAATAGACAAGTTAAGGGAATGTCCATTAATTAAATGATACTGTTAATTTAACACTGAATTAAAATAATAAAGATCCTAAAACTATTCCTAACTGGACTACAATCTTTTGGTTATATTTATTGTTATACATATAGTAGCTTGCCAAGTTATATACCAATTTAAAGTCTATTTATTTAGAGATTTAGAAAATATATATACATTTATATATTAATAATAGTAAAACGTATATGGATTTAACATTTTCATAAATTGTCATTTCTTTTATTACGTCTCAAGATTATAAAGATGTTGGACAATATTGCCAATTTAATTTGAAAATAACATTTGACTTCAATGTTTAAAAATAATAATCTACAGTATCACTTTTTTAATTAAATAGATTTA
The DNA here is from genome assembly GCA_034695265.1 of Dissorhina ornata. Classification (NCBI taxonomy): domain Eukaryota; kingdom Metazoa; phylum Arthropoda; class Arachnida; order Sarcoptiformes; family Oppiidae; genus Dissorhina; species Dissorhina ornata. The sequence goes on from JAQIWK010001229.1 coordinate 8,193, forward strand.
CAACAGCAAAAATAAAATGTTATAAAAATTATTCCAGGCTACTTTTTGCTACTCATGAGTTTATTTATATATATATTCTTAATCTCAAACTAATAGACTTTAAATTGATATATAACTTGGCAAGCTACTACATGTATAACAATAAATATAACCCAAAAAATGTTATATGATATTATATTCTAAATAGAAAGAGTTATGTAATTTTATTGTAATTATTTTTAAAACAAAATTATATAAAAGTAGTCTATTTGATACAAGACTCAGCTTAATATCCAAATTAATTACACTATGTGATATAATAATAATAATAATAATAAAAATAATAATATATTTATTATGTTGTTTGCATTCTTATTGTTTGTAATAAAAACATACAGTAATATAATGGACTTTAAATTTATAGTAAGAAACTAAGCTAGACAAACTGCCAATGTCCAAAATAAATTTTATAATTTTGGTTTAAACATATAACATAACTATATGTATGTAAAATGTGATATATTTATATAACTTTAATTTAGTGTTTATTATGACAATAATTACTGTATCGGACGTCAACAGCCGGGACGTTTTTAACCTAGTTAAAAATTTGTAACAATTAAATACGTTTAATTTATCAAACTTTTTAAAACTCAAAAACTTTTTAAATGTTTAATTTTGTAAATTCAATTAATTTAATATGTAAAATCATATGATAGCCAAAGTGGAAAATAAACTTACTAATTTTGTTTATAGACATACAATAAATTTTAATGCAAAACAATTATAAATTTATTCCACCTTGGCTATCATATCATTTAACATCTATTTTTAACTCTTAGTAAGATAAAATTTAAATTCTCCCGTTTATATTTGATCTAGTTTTATAATATTATGTTTATGATTTTAAAAAATTTTTTTAACATGCTTTTAAAACATTATTTTAATTTAAACATTTATTAACAATAATTTACTTTGCATAATACTTTAAATATAGTTAGATTATTATAAATTAATCTTTTTGTGGGTTTCTTATAAATCACATTTTCTAGATTAGTTAGCTTGGTAATAATAAATTTTAATATTTACATTTAATTTGCTTGTAATTTTATTGCCAAAAACAGATTTTAAAAACCTTTCATAGTTTAAAGGTTATTGAGTGTTGAGTGAAAAAGAATTTTTAAAAATTTTAATGATATTTTAAATTTTAATTAAAAATATAACCAAGTAAGTTTTTATGGCATTTTAGCATATTATTTAATCACAAATATTGTCAAGTATAAAATGATGAAAACAAATTGATAATTGGTTTACTAGAATTCTTTTAGCAAGCAAAAAAGCTTCCAAACTTTGAAATGCGTTTGAGGATTCCTGAAATTGGGATGCCTAGTTTTAATTTTGACAAAATACATTTATTTTATAGTGAGTGCGTGAAAAACATATTTATCAAAGTAGTAAATTTTGTAGACAATGTAAATAAAATAATAAACACAAATTAGGATTAACTAAAAGTAGCCTGGGTTCAGACATAACAATAACTAATAATTAATAAAGTAGACTTGGATCCAATAAAATATCAAATAATACATACTATAAAATCAAGTAACTTTATGAGTAGTTTAAATTTATATAACTTTATAAATAATTGTTGAAAAATATTTTACAATCAATATATTATTTTATGTATTTACACTACTAATTTGAATAGTCTATCATTGCTAGACTACCAATCAATGTAAATGACTATAATAATTAAATTACAATTGGCAATATTATTTAATTAACTAACATTTGATTATAATTGTTATTATAAATTTACTAATGATATTCAAAATTAATAAATTATTTAATATAATTTATTTTATAAATTCAAATTCAAATTTTATTTTAAACTGAATTTATTGTTTCAAGTAATAAAAATGAAAGTCTCTCTCTCTCTCTCCCACTCTATCTCTCTCCCACTCTCTCTCTCCCTCCCTCCTTCCCTCTCTCTCTCCCTCAGTCTCTCTCTCTCTCTCCCACTCTGTCTCTCCCACTCCCTCTCTCCCTCCCTCTCTCTCCCACTCTCTCTCTCCCTCCCTCTCTCTCTCCCCCCTCTCTCTCTTGGACACGACCCAAATGGCGGGTCAGGTGGGCGTTAGTATAGTATTGGGCGGCGCACTCATCGCACTCGTATGGACTGAACCGGCGCTTATGCACCCGATTAGTGTGCTTTTCAAGCGACACCTCCTTCAGGAAGCGTTCGGAACAGTTCTTGTGCTGACACGTCCACCATTGAGTCAAATGATGGCGTTTGACGTGTCGGTCGTGAAATGATGGCCAAAATGTTTGATAGTCGCACGACTGGCACCGGATCAGGTACTCCCGATGCGACTAATATTGACTAACTTCAATAGACAGTACATTTAAAGTTTAATCATATATTTAAAGTGATAATTCAATCTAACCATCCATTAGATCCTCTCTAATACCGTCCATAACTTTGGTTATTTGTGTGGTCACTGTCTTAGTGGCCGTTATTTGGGTATCAATTGACTTACGGCCGCAACCATTGCCAGCACTGGATGTCCACTCGTTGTATAGGCAATGGTATGACTGGAAGTGATGTTCATTTTGATGGATAAGCCATTGATTTTCATTGCATTTACAGTTAGTTTTCAATTGAATGGAGAAATGCATTATATTTTGTGAACATTTAATCAATTTTTTACTAAATAATGAGTCATTTATAATTTATTTTATTTATAATTGAAAGTTGTATTAAATGTGTTTTGTCCATACAGTTACATAGGTTACAAATAATATGGTTCAATTAAATTCATAATAAAATAGTACATTTAAAGTTAAATATAGTTGTGAAGGAAATATTTTCAATCAAAAATGTATTTGAGTATAGAATTTAACATTGATTACCGTTTTAGTGTGATTTCTACCTTTTGGTAATTATAATTTATAACATATCATATCTTATAATTAAGGTTGTTAATTTACGCGTAACAATCAATTGTTGGGGGAACGTTACGTAACGTTACGTAAGCTTACGGTAA
>JAQIWK010001230.1:0-11217 GCA_034695265.1 Dissorhina ornata
TGATTATCAATTGAATAATTAATAATTGATTAAAACTATTTAACAATACAAGACAAATGTATATAAATTTAAATTGTTTCATAAGTTTTTAAACTGATTTTTCATATTTATACCACTTTTTTAAAACTATTGGCCATTGAATAAGACTTACAAACAGATATATTAAATTTAAAAAGTCTTAAACAATTTGACACTAAAACCATTTACTATTGAAAACAACTGATCCAACGTATTATCTCCATGACATCATCAAACAACACCACTTTACCAATAAACACGACATCGGGCGCATTGAACACGACATCGGGGGTCTCTGTAACGACTACCCCCAAGCCTGTCCTAACAGTGTCCGTATGTGTGACCACCAAATGGATCTCATTGTCCACTAATATATTACTTTTAATTATAATCCTGTTAATGGTCTATATATTATGGTGTCGGCGATCAAACCATAAAAAACATGAAGAGTTTGATCCGAAAAGTAATTCACAAACAAATACTAAAACCAGTAGTAAGTCGGAGGCCCATCGCAACAGCGGACTGAACACCGATTCCCAAAGTAAATCAAGATCTGATCCAATTGTGTCCGAAACCAATTCAACCAAAACTAATAAACGTGACCGTAAAAATCTGGTCACCGGTACTGTCAAGATCTGACTAATCACTCGACTCATCGCTACAAATGTTTTATAAGTTTTTTTTGTTTAAATATATATAAATCACAATAAAATTATTTAAAGTTATGTTTTATTAATTGTAATTTATGTAAAATAAACCACAATTTATTGATTTTGATACTGACAAAAGTATTTTTGTAAGTTTAAAAAAATAAGTTTTAACAAATTAATAGATTTAATTTAAAAAAAAGTATTAACTAAAAATATATTTACTAATATAAAATGATAATTTAAATATTATTTTTTGTTAACTTAAAGTTAACTTAAAATTGATTTATTATATTAATCGAGTTATTAAATTTGATTATAATATTTATTTATTTTTTAAATTTAAAGTTACTAGTTTATAAATTATAATTATAAGTTTAAAAGTAGTGACACTTTTTGTTAATTTCAAAACTATTAATATAATAGTATTTTTGGTGTATAAAACTAATTATAAACCAAATAAAAAACAAAATTGTGAAATAAAATTAGCAAATAAAATGTTATTCAACTTTTTACAGCTCAAAACAACTGGCAAAATATGTTTTTCAATATATTTTGTTGTGCTTTAAAATTTAAAGTTTAAATAATTTGTTTATTACCTTTATTTCACACATTTTTGAGTGAAAAGTTTGTTTTAAAACCAAAAATATGTGTTTAAAAAAACAAACAACACGGTTTATATTTGAAAAAGACATTGGTTTATAAAACCCAAACACTTTTACACATAATTATTTAAAAATTTTATTAGGAATAATTGATTAGTTTTATTTAATTAAAAATATACTTTGATTTGAAGTGAAATTAATATTAAGGAAAGATTAGATATTAATAGACTTGTATAACACCTACTTGTTTAACTCAAGTGTTATGTAAGGCACAAGTTGTCTGTACCTTTATAAAAATTAACAATAAGTATAATATACTATTATAATTTATAAATGTAATCATAAGACTTTAATGAAAAATAATAGTAAGTATTGAATTTAAATCACGAGTTAGACTTCAATAACGGAAACATAATATTAGCCAATATTTGTCTTAAATATAAGGACTCTTGACTTTAAGACTTCAATTAATATATGACATGATATTAGATGTAATAATATTACATACATTCCTATGAATACTATCATCTATTTGTATAAACATTTTGTGTCTTAAATTATTGTCACATTAGTGAACAATCAGTACAAAAATGTGATATTCAATTAGGATTCAATTAGTCTTCATAGTTATCAATGATAACTTATCATGGTCAAATAGTAATGTATTGTAAATTTTTATTTTAATATTCTTATAATAATTTAATTTAAATTTTATTGATTAATATTTATATATTGTTTATTAATTGAGTTGCTAAGTTAGCAATGTAAGTTTAATTTAAAAAGTAAATGAATATTAATTATATAAAAAAAATAATCTATTAATTTATGATGTTGAAATTCAAATATCACCTTAATTTGCATGATTTAATTTATATATGCCAAGCTAACTCCCAAATGATTAGCTTAAATAACAAGTTATGATAAGTATTTATCTCTAATTTCATTGATGAGAAAAATTGCAAAATATTTTAGGTAAAAAATATGTACTTAATATATACATAATTAAATATAACCGAGTAACTATTAGAGTGGTCCGGTACACTTTTAAAAAAATAAATTTGATTAAAATGTCAATTATATATATAATTATCAAAACCTGTCATTTAATTAATTTCTAAAAATAAATTGTAAATTTACAAATTTGTTTGTTTTATTGATTAAATGCTAAATAAGTTAGATTGGACTTGTTGCTATCATATTGCCAATATTTGCATGAATAATCATTTATTTTGCAATATATGCAGATATTTTTGAAATTATAATAATGTTTGTATTTTTAGCTTGATGATATGCCGACAAAGAATTAATAACAAAAAAAAGTAATTGCATTTTGTTTCAAATATATTTGCAAAATAATTTTATTTCAATATCAAAATTAAATATTCATTGCTTTGCATTAAATTTCAATAATATATAACTTTGTTTTTTATATTTCACAAAACAAATCATAAGTTATTTTTAGTAATATTCTTACATAATATAAAAGCTTTATTTATATGTTTTGAAAGCATAGGAATTGTTTGTAAGCCTAACCTAAAAATCAAATGAAGCCAACTTATTTCATAAGTGGGCTTTTAAAACTTTAAAAAGTATTTCAATAACAATAAAACATAAGATTTAAATTTAAATCTTTTAATATAAAAGTTATCCCCTGTTTTTTAAAACTATCAAATCATAGATGAATCTAATAAAAGCAAAAAATCATTGACTAATAAAATAAAAAAAAGTTTTTTGCAAACATTTTTGTCGTTTCATCCGACAGATTATGAAATGATATGTGTCTTGAATTGTCGACTCTTTGGAGTCATTCTCTCTCTCTCTCTCTCTCTCTCTCTCTCTCTCTCTCTCTCTCTGTCACTCACTAACTGTTGTTTTAATTTAAATTATTTAGAGGATTGTTTTGCAGTTTTTGACTTGAAGGTTGATTTATAATTAAAATATCATTATTTAACTAAAATTCGTGACGTAAATTTAGCTATAATTGATTTAATTATTAGACAATAATTAATACTCAATAGATAATAAAATATTAAGTTGTTTATCTAATAAAAATGTGCTTTTAATAAAGAAAAATAAATCAAATATATCTATATTTAATTACTATCAATAAATATCATATTTAATTGAAATAATATATTATACTATATTACGGCATTGAATATGTTAAAAATCAGCAAAACATTTTATTTTAGCATTATTTTCAATTAATTACAAATTGACAACAAAAATTTGCCAAGTTTTATAAGAAAATTAAAATTTGTTTATTCATTAAAAAAAATAAATTATTATTTAATGAGCTCTTTATAAATGGGAATAAATAGTGTCATAAATGAGTGTCAATTGTATAGCAGAGAGAGAGAGAGAGTCAATGACTTTATGGATTTGGGTGTGAATATAGTTATATATTAATCATTTAATACAAATGTAATGAAAAATTCAATTGAATTAATTGATGAAACATAGTGTGAGTGAACTGATTGTAAAAAATATTTGTTACATATATTTAATGACAATCAAAAAAGTATGACATTTCAAGCCATGAGACGGGAGTTTTCTATTGAAATTTAATATACTTTGATATTTATTACAATTAAAAATACCGTATTTTTCCATGTATAAGAGATTCTTATACAAAAAAGTGTATTTTATAATTAATTTACATTTTTTTATTTAAAATAAGTTTTAATTAAACTATTGTTAACATTAATTCTGTATTTATATATTACACTTATTTTTATAATTAAGTTTAATATTATAAATAACTAAATTAAGTTAATTAAATTTACATGCGCTTTATACCCGGAAAAATACGGTATATCAATACGTGTTAAATTAACATTATACACTGTTTTGTAATGGTACAGTTTTAATTTACTAGTGCTTTTTAAAATGACCCATGTTACACTTAATGTTATACATTTATATTATAATTAATTGATTATATTTTATGAATGATATAATATCATTGATTGAATTTAATGATTGATTGTATTGACTGAAAAAATTATATAACATTTACTTTGAACTCAAAAATTTTGTTGCCAGACATTTGGCACCAGATAATTAAATTATTATTTATATGGGATTTTTCAAACAAATTGATTACCGTACTCCCGCGCATTTTCTGGCATGCCGGTATAGGTGAGGTTAATCATTTTTGCAAAAATCAGTTTATGATCACTACCGGCATGCCGGTATAAAATGAGGGCTTTTTTAATATATAAGAGAAATTTTGACGATTAAACTTTAATTATTAATATAATTAAGCTTTTTATCATAATGTTTTATATAAAATTTGTTTATTAGTTAAGAATTGACAAAAATAACTAAGTTTTCTTAACAATTAGTAAGATTTCTAAGTTTTGTTAGTGATAATATATAAATATTGATAGTTTTATGACTGTGTTGACATTGATAAAAATCACAACTTGAACCTCACTTATAACGGCATGCCGTTATACCCCGGGGGATACCGGCAGTCTCCTCATTTCACTTAATACCGGCATGCCGGAAAATGCGCGGGATTACGGTAAATAATTATTGTAGTTAAGGTGTTAGTGACTTGGTAACAGACTTTTTTAAAGTACTTGGTAACCGTCTTAAAAGTTATTTGACTTGTCTTTAATTTTAGTTTTGTTTGACATTTAATTATTTAAATTTATTGACAATTTGTTTATTTTATATATTTTGATTATCTTGTAAATTAAACAAATATTGCTAAAGAATTATCCAGAAATAAATTTCATAATAAACTTTGAATGAACTTTGTAAGTTTTCAAAGTTTATTAAGCTAATAATTAAATTATAGTTTTGCGAAATACTTAATCTGTACTTGGTCTGTGTAACTTTAAATTGTATTATATTTATTTCAAATTATAAAAATTAATTTATGATATTTTGAGCTAAATAAGCATTTTATTTTAAAATATATATTATTCAAAAAGTCATGTTTTTAGCTCAAAAATATTAACGAGACTTTTAACCCAAATACCAAGACGTCATTCCCTAAATTAACCAAGATAAATTTTTGGTTGACTAGTCTAAATTATAATTTATAAATATATTTAATTTTTAGTAAAAACTATTACATCTACATGTAGTTCTATGACTTTACGTTTATTTATTCATTTTATTTTTATTAAAATAAATAAAACTTTTTTTGTTTGAATAAATAAACAAATTAAATTTGATTGAAAGCTCATTTCCTAATAATACTTCATAAATATTATCTTAAATGATACCCAAAAATAAATTTGTAAAGTTTGAAACGGATGTGTTCAGCAAGATTTATAAATCAAATATAAATTATACTTTTATATTAATTAATTATTGCACAAATAATTGATAAGATAATTATAATTTTTTTTAAATCAATGGTTATCTTTTTGAATACAATTCATTGAATAAAAGTGAAGTGATTTATAATCCAGTAAAATATACTACTTTACAGTGAAAAATACAGTAAATAACTGTGTAATATAGATGTAATAACCAAGTATATTTCCATAACTAAACCTTCAACCAATTTAATACAATTTATATTTAATCAATTAACAATAATAAACAAATAATTAATAAATAAATAAAAATTAGCATAAAATATATGGAGTATTATATGGGAATAAGTGGAGTATTTTTTTTTTGGTGAACAACTCCTATTATGACGATAAGGGATAGACTGTCTATACAATTGTGAGTTATTTATACCACACGTGTAGAGAAAAGTTTGAGCCAAAGTTTTAACCCAAAATTCTTGAACTAGAGTTTTAAACAGTTATTTCAAAAAGGGATGGTATGGGTAAGGGATAGGATTCATAAACATAGCTATAAAGATGGTTTGGTTGGTATGGTTTGGGATGAATGATAATGGATGGGAAAGGCGTCGTGAAGTGAAGTAAACACATCGACGACGCGACGATAAAAACGTCGGCTCATGGCTTGGATGAGTGCCCAAGGATTTGATTAAATTTTCAAAAAATAATATAAAAAATAAATTTATATTTATTTACAACTCATTTAGGATTATATCACTAAAACAGCATATTTTTTCTAACTGTCAAATGTCACACCACTGTAGTTGTCGGCAGTAACTTTTATCGTCAAAATTATATTTATTATAATTTAATTTATAATAAATATTTGTTATCAAACATTGTCGTAAATTAATTGAACGTAAAAAACACTTCAATTAATGATAAGCAACTTTAAGCGACATTTGTATCAAAACTTTTAATGAACTTTTAAATAATATTTTTAAGATTAAAAAAAATACTATCAAATAAAAAGGATATGAGATGTTTATTTGAATTTGTTTTTTACTCTCAATGTATTGATTAGATTTTTATAATTTTTAAAAAACCAAGAAAAGCCATAAAAAATATGCAATAATTTTCAATGAATTAATTTATTTATTGAATGTTTCAGCAAAAAAACAAGTGACTTATAAATACAATATAATGACTATTATATAAAAAATATATGTAATATAGTTAACAATTTTTTTATAAATATATACAAAAAATAATAAAATTTAGTACAAATTTACTTCTTGGTGTCAATCGTATTGATACATAAGTCACGATATGGTTTGCGAAGAATTGAGTGAATTCTTCCTTTTTCTGAATATTTTTGATGTCCAATGAGTTTTGCCCGAAGAAGACGATGATGTAGTGGTCTTATCCTTATTATTGTTGGCTTTGTTTTGGGATTGATTTGAATTTTGATTGTCATTGCATTGCGGGTTACTTTGGTTGCTATTATTATTAGAAGAGCTAATAAAATGCATCATTTTTCGGATTATTTCCAAACTATCCGATGAGTTGCTGTCCGACGATGAGTTTGATGTCGACCGGTGTCTGTCAGTCCTATGAAGGCTGCCTTCGTTGACACTTTTGCTGTGGACTCTTTGGGACGGCTTTTGCTTCATCTGCAGTTGCTTTTTGTGTTGCAATAAACCAATGGTTATACTATTGCTTTGTTGTCGTTGCAGTGGGATGTGCTGTTTGTCACCATTATTACTACTACTCTTCACAATCGGCTTATTCTTTGGCGGAGACTTTGAGTATATATCGTAATCCTTTTTGACAACTGGTACCATAAACGCCATTTTTAATTAACCAATTTGTTCCCAATGTTTACCACAAATAATCACCAATAGGTTTGGTTAGGATATGTATTGAGCAGAGCTTTTCGTTGTTAAACTGACAATTGTCTCGTCAAATCAGTTTTGTGTGAATATATTGACAACAATTTTATAATCAATTTATATAACAAACAAACAAAAAAAAGGAAATTCACGAAGGATATTCTCACAGACTAATTAACTATTAGTTAATATTATTTGAATATTAAATTAAAAGTCACTTTTAAAATATATAAAAATAAAACAAGACATTCATATGAGAGACGACTGGTAGCTAATGAGTCGGCGTTTGCAATACCGGTGCTCTTATATACACATTCAGGCGCTCCAGAGGCAGGATTCTGGTGGTATATCGTCACAGACCACGTGGTTGTTGTCTAAATAAATTAATGTACGGGTATTTTAAACCCTCTTTGAATGTTGTGGTTTAATTGATTACCATTTGAAAGATATGGGTATTTAAACTAATTATCAGTTTATTTATTTGAGAGAAAGAGAGAGAGAGAGAGAGAGTCAATACAGTCACTTGAGAACTAAATTCTTGACTATCTTTAAGTATACATTTGTATTCAAACAAATTAATCAATAGTTTAGTTATTATTTTCTCGAAAATTCAATTGAATTCATCCCAAACTACTGATTAGATGTGCTTTGGTTTAAATAATATTATATTAATTGTCCATAAATTGTCTGATAATATAAATAAGACACTTGTTTGTGACGCATAGGTCCAATCAATATGTTTGTCAATTGGTTGAACCATTTGGTGATCAATTGGTTATACACTACTAGAAGTCACAAGATTTAATACAACGGTTCCAGCAATTGTCGGGACTTTGTATCCAAATATCCAAAACGTGTGATAAAACTATTGATATAAATATTTCAACAATTAAATGACGAAATATAAGTGAAATATCGGTTTAAATAAATGTTTAACTAAGATATTAACAAATCTTGTGACTTATAACTACATGAATATATAACAAATTATAATATTAAGTAATTTCATTGTATTAAAAAAAGATAAATGCCAATTCATTACAAACATTATTATCCAATAAACAAAATATAATATAATGTCATATTTATTATAATATAAAAAATAATATTCAAATAAAAGTAAAGGTAATGAAATAAATTATTATTGCGCCAACACTAAACTAATAAAGTGTACCAGTACAATATTTGCACTGCTAGTTTAGTTTAAACAACTAGAATATATGTTTTTTTTAATATAACAAATTATAAATGTTTTTAATTTAGTTTAGTATATTGTTTTAACGTTGAAATTCAGGTAATATTTTCAAAATTGATAACTTTTTTTTTGTGGTCACATAAACAAAAATGAACACTCATTTCCTTGTGTTGTTATAAATTATGATTAAAATTTATTTTTATATATAATATTATATATTATTAATATATTCTGCACTACAGTTACAGTGCATACTATACATGTATACATAATTCAATATATCATAAATCAATAAATTTATTAGTGATGTATTGTTACCCGGCCTTTCCTTTTTTCTCGGGATTTAAATATTGTTTTTTATAATTTTATTTCTTTATTACTTTGAATTTATTATTAAATTTTAAAATTAATTTTTAATAATTTATATATTTATTTGTAAATTAAAATTAATTTAAAAATGTAATCTAGATAGTTTTTAAAAAAATGTTATAAAGTGTTCTAAATTAGTACTTAAAAAAATTTGATTGATAATTTTACTTTTTTAAAATTAGTTCATAAGCACCTAGATAGTAAATCACACCACATTTTTTTTACTAGTTCACTTTAAGTTAGTTTTGAGTTTATTTTTAAAACAAAATGTTTATAAAAATGCAATTTAATTATATATTTTGAAAACTATAGTCTAATATCTGTCTGATATTTCCTCAAACATCTCAAATTATCTGACAATTGATCTAAAGTTTAAAAAAAAGAGTTTTTATTTTAATTTAAGGAAATTTTCCGCATTTGAAATATGAGAGAAACACAACACTATTATAAAAGTATATATAAATGTTTTATAAAAGTTTTAATATATTAAATAACAGAATATTGTGTTTGTATTGCAGGCGTCTGTTATTAACAGCTAATTATACATACAATACATGTATTTTTTAAGGGTATGTCTGCACAGGTCTAGTGAAGACAATATAAATGTATTGAATAAAATATAGCTATTTTTAATCGTCATATAGACTTTTATTTTACGTCTGTACTCATAAAACATTTAAATATATATTATATTAAAACAAAAACTTAATTGTCACCATGATTGAGATCAACATTTTTTAAATGTATGCTATTTTTATATAACGATTGGCGCCAATGTTTATAATGTATATAAATTTAGTTTATTAATGAATTTAATTGTTTTGTAATTTATTAATTAACTTTTCAAAAAAATATTCTTGATAAAAATATCAATATTCTTGCTAAATTTTGTAATTATTACAGTACAGGCAGTAAAATTGCTTTACATTTACTGTATTATCAATAATAAATTGAAATAATAATATTATTTTATATACAATATTATAAATATTAATATAATATATTTGTTTTCGTTTTAATATCTATTTTTAAATATATTAAACATGTTTTGAATATAAATATTATTTAAATATTAAATTTAATATATTGTATGTTAAATGTATTATTTATTGTAAATAAATCATACATTTTAATTGTTATATTTTCTAATCTAATTAAATAACTTTTAAAAAATAGTTTTAATTAAATATTTATTTATTAAAAAGTACAAAATAACAGGAAAGTCAAGTGATTAAAATCATTTTAAAATCAATACTTAAATTATTGGATCTTTTCCTAAAAATATACAAAAATTTTTGTCAACAAATATAATGATAATCGGATGTACTTTTAAATTACTATTTAGTTTGTAAATTGCTATTTAGTTAGTAACTAAAAAAATAAAATTATCTCAAATACTTTATATAATAAGTTTGATTATGTTTTTGAAGTGTAATAAACATATTTTTCGTTTAAAAATCGCTATTTTTCTCATAATTTTTAAGATAATTAATTGAAATAATTTAATAATAAATTAGATAATTAGTCGGATTTTCCTTTAACTTGAGAAAAATTAATTTCATTGATAAATTGATAATTAAAAAGCCAAAGTATATAATTATAATTAGCAATTAAATTATCAATTTAAATAAAAATCCTTGAAATTGTCTATATTTTTATTTGATGTTTAAAATATTTGTTTGCAAATTGTATTATATAAAGACTTTTATTTATAATGTTATATTTATATTGTATTAAATAGACAAACAATTTTAACCAGAGCTAAAATGGCAAGTTTTAAATAAAAGGTATAATTTATAACGTAAACTATTTAATCATAACATTTTAAGTGCCTTTAATCAAATGTTATTTTTTATTTTAAAAAATTCATTTTATCAATGATAAATTATAATACATAAATGGGTATGATACAATAAAATATAATTTTTACATCATTTATTCTTGCTTAAGAAAATTATCTTGCTTAATTTAATTAGTTTTTTTAAAATTACAAATTTTATAAATTGTTTTGTAAATTATTTAAAGATATATTAAAAAGATATTTAATTAAATCTTATGACACTAACTTACATTTAAATTAATTTAACTAGTATTTTTTTGTCAAATTAATTAAATAAAAAGCTAGTAATTTTGATGTGAAGCCAAATCACATTTAATAAACATAAATGTTATAAAGTTTATAAACATAGTTATTTTATTTATTTTTAAAAAACTATACAATTACTTAATTGCACAAAT
>JAQIWK010001231.1:0-11215 GCA_034695265.1 Dissorhina ornata
TTATTGGGGACAATTGGGTAGAGATTTAGTGCCAGATAATGATTATTTAATACCAGATGTTATTCAATATTTTAATGTGTCCCTATAATACCAAAACCAATTGTTTGACAACACATTACTATTACATAAAACTAAATATACATAACAACAGCAAAACAAAATGCTCTATAATTATTATAACTTATATATACTTTATATATAATATATATTATGCACTGGTTTTTCAGACAACAAATTATTGATTATTATATTAATTAATTAATTGAAAAAAATAATAATTTAAGGAATATTTGCTCATAAAATACATGAAATGACAAAATGAAATAATATATGAAATTGTAATCATTTATATATATTATATATATGAAGAAAGGTATCGAAACAGACAATGAAAGGTGTGGTGAGATTGTGAGGGAGAGAGTGAGAGAGGGAGTAAAGTAGAGTAAAGGGATGATAGGGAATGGGATGTATTGGGATAATGGTGTACAGTACAGGTGCTGGTGTTTTATTTTATACATATAAGCATCAGCATAGCATTGAATTTATAATGTTGTTTATTTCTCTTTCAATCGCCAAAAAACATTTATGCATACATTATATTAGTTGTTAAAATATTTATATAATATTTATATGTAGTAATAGTTATAAAAATATTAATAATAAAAATAAAAATATCTATTAACTAGAAAAAGCATATATTATATTATGTATATTGCAGTGGAAATATTTTTGAATAGCAATCTCTCTCTCTCTCTCTCTCTCTCTCACGACAACTCAATATAACTGCATATATTGTGCTGTAAATTACATCCCATTATAAAAACATAAGCGAGAGAGACATAGAGTGTATGTATGTATGTATACATATATGGCATCTCATCAAAACCATATGTGATAAGTCATATATGTGTATATATAAGATGTGTATAAATATGTAATAAAAATAATAATAATGAATGAGTGAATTCACTATAAAAAATAATATTAATAATATAATGTTTGTTAAATTGATACTGATGTTAAATTAAATCTATCGCTCTCTCGCTACTGTCAAATCAACGATTTTTTTGTTTCATTTCATTTGGTTAACCAAAAAATGCCTGTCTTTCGCTCTCATAACCTTTTTTGTAAAAAATAAATTAATAAATAAATAAAACATCTATACAACTATGTAATAGCCCTTAACATCTAAACATTTATAATAATAACTATACTGTACTTATAAGTTAAAACTCAACAAAAAAACTAACGAAACATTATAACAATTGAAAGCAATACTGTTTTTTTCCTCATTTTTTCTCAGTCTCTGTATTGAGACAAAAGACTAAAAACAAAAGCAAATTAAACTGCAAAACGAAGAGATAATTATTATATAATTTGAATTAAAATGGTTTGAATGGATAGGAAACTCAAGAAAGAAACAATTTTTTTGTGAAATAAAAGCAAATAAATTAATAAAAATAATAAATCACTTATTATATATATAAATATATACGTTTCTTAAGGCAGCTCTTGTGCACTATTTCCTACTGATATTATAATTGAAATAATTAATTATAAATATATAAATAAATTAATATATATATAAATATAAATAATTAATGAAAACTAATTAATTAACAAATTTTAATTGTATTACAAAACAGCAAACAGACAAAAAAACGATTAAATACTAATAATTATTATTATAACATTGAAATTAATTGTATTATAAAAAAAATATTTGGAAAAAAATAAATTATTTCGTGAAAAAAAGAAATTTATTCAAGATAAATCTAATATAGTATTATTAAAATTATAATATTTTGGTTATTTTAGAAAATTTAATTTTATTATTTTAATTATTGTGTTTTGTATTTATTTAATTAAATTTACAAACCAAACACTTTTTCATTACATTATACACAATACGGTATTCAACACAAACAATATTATTATTATATCTCTAATATTATTAGATATAATTTTATTTTATATTTAATTTAATATTTAACACATGAATTGTAGTTTCATTTGGTTTAATCAATTTTCATATCTTATATCCACTCGTTTTGATTTTAATTTAATTTAATTTAATATAATTTTAAGTTTTTTTTTGTTATCAAGTATTTTATACTTACAAAATCAAATGTAAGAATAAAATAAATTTTTTATCTCTCTCTCTCTCTCTCTCTCTCTCTCTCTCTCTCTCCACTCATTATTATTATTGTTATGTTTTGTTTGCAAAAAGTCTGATATTATTACAAACACCTTATGTTCACAATTGCATTGATTATTATATTTTGAATGTGTATTACAATATATTTTTTAATTGTTATTATAATATATTATATTTGGATTGTTTTTATACGGATTGTATGATTGTTGATGTATACATTATTTTGTTGGTTGCTTAATTTTATGAAATGATTGTACTTAAAAAAATACATGAACACACAAAAAGTCAATTTTGAAATTTCAAAACAAAATCTAAGTCTTACTTATTATTTATACCAAATAAAAATTTATGTTTAATTATTGATGATTTTCAAAGTCTAGTATTGATATGATTTTTTTTGTGGTTGTATCCAACTGTCCTATAATTATATTCTCATTTTATGTTATGGTTGAAATCATTAGTTTATTGATTATATTATTAATAAATAATAATGTCTAATAATAATTACTTTTTCAATCGTATATTTTTGAAAATAAAACTTTTTTCTTTCCCATTTTGCGAAAGCACAATATATTAGCACATGTTTGAGACAATTTTGGTTCTTGGTTAATTATTTAATTGTTGATTATAAATATATATATATATTATTATATAAAACTTATAGACAGACTGTGACTAGCTAAATTTGGAAATTGATTTAATAATTATTAATAATTATAATTAGAAATTAATTATATATCTTATTATATAATCAAGATATTAATTAAGACATTTCTATTCATCTATCTGTCTATAAGATGTTATATACATTTATATACAAAATATTTTTATAAACAAAATTGTTTTTATTGATTTATGTTTATGAAAATGTTTTGATGGTTTAAAAAATATCTAATAATTTACTAAAATTTATATCTAAATAATTTATATATTTTTTCTCTCCCACCCTTCCCCTTTCACTTTCTATTATACTTTTTCTATATTTTTTTACATGTTTTAATATTTTTAAAAATTAATTTAATTTCCATTATATCATTAATTTTTGATTAATTTATTAATACAAATAGAAAAAAGCGAAACAACAAAAAATTTTTGTTGCAATTTGTTTAGCAAACAATTGTAACTTTATTTATAAAACTAATATAAACATTAAAAAACATAATCTCCTATCAAATCCGCAAAGCATTTATTATTTGACAAAATGATTATAAAAGTCAAAAATATAATATATAATATTTAATACATAATATACTGCATACATAAGCGGCTAATTATTTATATATATATTGTTAAGCTTTATGTTGTTGTTGTTGGTTAACGGTATTTAAAGATATTGAAATAATAACTTAATTAATCTTTTATATTATAAATAGATTTTTTAATTAATTATTTTCAAACATTAAATATACTTTAAAAAATTTTATAATGATTTTTTGAGTTTTATTTTTCATTGAAAAGCGTTTAAATTAAAAAAAAATAAAATGAACAATATTTTAATTTTAATCATTTAATAATATTTTTAATATAATAGTTATAATTTTATTTTTAGATGTATTTTTAGTTTTAACTTTTTTATAATTTTAATTTGCAATCAATTTTATAATTTATTTTTTTCAATGGGCCGTCAATTTGATTTTGTTGATAATTTTTAAATGTTTGCATAAAATTGTTTATGAATTTTAAATGTATTGGTATATTATATAAATGTCTTCACTATATATTAGTTTGTTGTTCATTATATGTGTGAAATCACTATTCGTTGTCTACTTATCCTAATCTTTATATACTTCTGCTACTTCTGCCGCACAAATCCGCCGTCCGTACTGTCCGTATGGCTATTAATGTCAATACAAAATACAAATATAAACTTCAAGTTATAACTAATTTTTTATATAATTTAATTAATTAAATAAATAAAAAACAATACACTTCTACTGTCGGACCACTTCGGCCCCAACAACACATACACTTCTCATTGATTTTTTTTCGGGGAATGAATCGCAGCCTAAATATTCATACCATTTATTGATATATACACTGCGCTATTGTTGTATATAATTATATAATTAAATTAAAAGTTAAAATAATAAAAACACAAAAATCTATTTATTGATTGTGTTTCTAAAATGAAAACAAAACAAAACTTTTTTTTTGTATATTTGTCTGTCTGTATAAATGTATTGTATATATCAATCCACACACATATATTTAAAATCTTAATTTAATTTCACACAATTATCCCATCAGTAAAAATCCTTCACTCATTATTACCACCACTTGTATTGTTCATCACAACTATAGAAATAGTCGTTTTATTTTGAAATAGTTATTAATTGATTGGTTGAAATCACTTCATATATCTATATATATTAAAAAAAACAAAATTTACTATACATTTGTGTGATTTAAAAACAAACTACTGTCTTCACTGATCCTTATATCTATCACTATGTCTTCTCTTCTCTTCTTTGTATCTCTTCTTCCAATTCTTCCACTTCTTCTCTACTCTACTCTACCATTGAATGATCAGATGATGTCCGATGAGCAGCAATCGCGGCTATTATTTCCGGTTTTCAATAGCAAAAGTGCATTAGACCAAAGCGTAAGACACCTATTCATTTGATCCACAACTATACCATTGATTATATCATTAAATTTATATTTAAAATTTAAATTTAGTTTCTAATCTAAATATAATTAATCTTAATTATTAAATTTTGATAACTAATTTTGATAAGCAAAGCATTTTCATATGATTTTGTTTTAATAAATGAAATGATTTTTTGTTTAGCATTTTAAAAAATAGCACTAAAACTTTTTATTTAATTTATAATGAAATCGTAAGTTTAATTTTGATTATTAATAGCAAATTTTGATAGCGATTTTTATTTATATTATATAATAAAAAACTAAATATAAACTAATAGACTAAAAAAACTAAATTACATTATACCAAGAAAATTGTGCCTGCACTTTTTATTATTGGAAACGAAAAATACCGATTTGTAAATGATTGCATGGCGTGGTTTTTATTTAAAAAAACAAAACAAAAATAATTTGTGTTTTATTTATAAATTTATATATATTATATAACTAGTAATACAATCATAAGTATATATATATACACACTTACATATCGATCCTCTATAGTCCTCCTAATCCTAACCTCAATACGAGAGGATCTCTCACTAAAAAAATATATATATATATTCTGTGTTGCAATACAATACACATGAAGTATAAGGAAATAAAAGATTTACAAAAAGTAATGATTATAATAATGAATAACATATAATGATATTTAGTTTATATATATGTGTGTATAGTACTGAGAAAGAAGCAGGGCACAAAACAAAAATAATTTAGTAATATTTTATTACATATAAGGAGTAGTTTAGAGAGCATCGCATATATAAATTTATAGTAAAGCAATACATTTGGTCTGTCAATACCAATGTATTATTAAAATATATATATATATTATATATACTCCGGATATATACACAAATGGATGGCCACCACTACTACTACTACTACTCATACAACTAACTTGTTTAGTAAATTCTGGTCTATTAAATAACTTTCACTCTTTATCTCTACCATTCATATACCCCTCCCTAATATCCCTGGCATTACATGTATGTAGACTACACGAGATTGTTATGTTATGTATGGTATATACCCTTTTTTAATAGCATTATGTATGGTTGCTATCCATTTATTCGTCCATTTAATCAATTAATTTAATTATTATATTAGTTTTTATAGTTACCGCATAACTGCATACATGAATTACATTGGCGTTTACCCATCCCATCCCTATTTTTTTATATATATATTCCTGTTATATAATTATTTGTGTGTATTTTTCATTATATATACATTAGTATACAGTATGTCCAGTGAATGTCTATATGTTTTGTGTGTCTATGCGCGTAGTTAACAAAAAAAATCAAAAAATACTAAAACTAAAACATTAAAAAACAAAATTTAGTCAAAACATATAATTAAGATATATAATAGGGAGACATTGAAATATAATGGTCACAAAATGGTCATGGTATCTATATATATATACATGAACTTTTCGATTGGACACATAAGTTATACACAGTTATACTCACCAATGATATGTTTTTGGTGCAGGGTCTTTTAATTTTGGATAATGTCACACAAACACACATACCGTTTATGTAGTTTTGTTTTTCATCTGGCATTTGCTGCTTGGCTTGAATTGTTTGAAAAGCTTGGATGTTTGAAACTTTTTTGTTGTGTTTGAATCTATTTGATCATGTTGATAATAATTTTATATTCATACCTAGAGCAATTAATCTTTTTAAAATAGATTATTGAATGATTTTCAAATGATTTAGTAGTCACTTTTTTCAAATAATTTAGTAGTAATAATTTAATAGTCACTGGCTAATTTATTATTATTATTATTTTGCAATTATATTAAAAATACTATTATATTGACTCATTACCTTGCTTATTAAATATTATTAATACAAAATGTATTTTCAGTCATTTTCTATGAAAAACTATATTTAATATAATTTTTAAAAAATAGCTGTAGAAAAAATGTACTGAAAATACATTTGAATAGTTATTATTGATTTGATTAATACTATTATTAATATTATAATTAAAATTAGTAGTAAGTTTTAAAGTGATTACAATAACCTATTTACTGAACCAATCGATTATCGTGTGTAACACCAAACAGATTCGTGTTGTGAATGCGTTCAGGAGTGGCGTTGAGCGCAATCAGGCGCCGCCGGCACTGTTACGCCGTGCGGCACAACTCAAGTCCCAATCGCTGGACGCCGGCTCTTCCACTTTTCCGCCGTCACAGTCGACCCAAGGCGTACATCACGCGGCCGGCGGCGGTGGTGGGGGTGGAGTAGTGGCCGGTGCAGGAGCTAAAGGCCAACAACTGTCGACCAGTGCCAGTCTGGACGAAAAGGACAAGCATCAGGAGTTGCGCGAAAAACGGCTGCCCAAAGGCCACACCATCACCGACTCAAACCAGTCGGTAGAGACTTCGGTATGAATTCATTGAACAATAAATAATAAATTTTAATAAGAAAATACTTCACTCATTCAAAAACAAAAAATCAAATCAAATCAAATGCTAAATCAAATACTTAATAATAAATATATATATAAATATAAAGACTTTAAATAATTAATAATTTTAATTAATTAATTAAAACTATAACTCACAAAAACCACACAAACCACCACCACTACCAGCCCATCTCTCTCTCACATACATACACACTTCAAATGCTGCTAAAAAACTTTTGAAATATAATTGTAATATATATCTTATAATATAAGTATATATATATATATATAAATTATACTTTATAATTTATACAATATAAATTACAACAAATATCTTAATTTTTAACTACAAACAAAAAAAACAACTTTTAAATAGTGTGAAATTAAATAGATTTAAAAAAATTTTAAAATTATATATAAATATAAATGAATTGTTAAAACATTTTGAAAAAATACTGGAGAAAAACAACTAAAAAAGTATTAAAAAGTATTGATAAATAATTTTAAATATATATAATAATTTTTTGAAAATATATTATTATTATTATTATAATTATAAATAAGTTATATATAAATTTTAAATATATATATATTTGAAAGAGTAGTAATTTTATTAATATAAAAAAATTTTAAATTTTAAAATACAATAGGTAGGTTTTACTCTAATTTTATTATATATATACCAATTTAAATTAAATAACACTCTACTATTCAAAATAGTGATTTGATGATTGCAAAACAAAAATGGGTTCAAAATAATGTTTAAACTTTTTTTTTATAAATGCCAATTTATAGTAGTATTAAAATTATTAAAATGCATTTCAAATAAAAGCTTGATCATTTTTTGGACCCTTTTTACAACAAAAAAAATTGTTATGTTATGTATTAAATGAAAAGCCGATCTAAACTAACTGCTACTCAAAACTGTTTGTATCGTATTATTTTAAAAATCAAATAATTAGCAAAAAATTATTATTATTATTGATTTTAATAAATCTATAAATGAAATCGACTTTTATTGATATAATATATTAATGAATTGAATATATATATAATGAAAATATATATAAATATATATATATTTATCGTTTGATTTTTTGAAAATATAGGAATAAAATGTTTTCATTTTTTAAAAAACCCATTGTGTTTGTTATTTAATTATAACTATATATTAATTATTATTATAATTATTAATAATATTAAGTTTTTAATTAGCATTTAATTGATATCAAAGACATAAATATTTTTTTCCAATTTTGTTTGATTTATTGAAACAAAAAGTGATTGAATTTATTTATATATATAAAAGTTTTGAATTGCATTTTTTTGAAACAAAACAAACAAACCATTTGTGTCAAGAAGATTATTGTGAAAAATATTTTTGAGATTTTTTTATATCAAAAAGTATCTCATATAACAAAAAAAGCAAAGGCTAAGGGCTGCTGCCGGTGCTCCTGTGAATCGGTGGTTAAAGTGTGTGTATATATATGTCTGTGACACTAATCCATGTCATTCATCGTTGCAAAATGTTTTAGTTGTCCGACAAATACACATACGTATATTTTGATTATATGTATTGTCCGGATATTCTGGTTGATAAATCCAGGCCACCATTACCAGCACCAACTTCACCACCAAAAGCACCACCACTATGCAAATAACATGTGCACCATTACCATCACCACCAACACTGTCTCTCACCAATTATTCATTGATTATTAACTTATTTTTAAAAATCTAAACTAATCTAAAAATTACTAAATTATATGTTTAATCTTTTTTTACATCCAATTCTTACCCCAAAACTCTAACTAATACTCTAACTGTGTCCCAACCCTAACCCGTCTATGCCCTGTATATCCTATTTCTCAATTGACCCTAACCCTTAAATTAACAAGGTAATATTATCATTATTGGACGATCAGTTTTGGTCACTAGAAAGTGTATAAACTTTAAATCACATTATTATTTATTTGTCGCCGACTTTTTTCAAAATAAAATCATTAATTTATTTATTAATAATTAATTGTTATTTAGTAATTCATATATATAAATAATGAATTTAATTCATGTTTTGTTTATATAATATAAAATATTTAAATATTATTAAATTTTATTTTAAGAAATAAACTTTTTTATTTATTAATTTAGCGAATAAATTATTAATTACTAAATTTTGATTATAAAATAATACATAATTTTTACCTTAAATTGGTCTAAATTAAAACTTAATAATTTGAGAATTAGGTAATATGAATCTATGTAATATAGGTTATTGTTATCAAGGTAAGTTGGCAAAAAATTAAACAAACTAAATTTATATTTTAAATAAATTTATTTATTAGATTATTAATAGTTTCATGTTATTAAATAAATTATAATATATTTTCAAAAATAAATATTTGCGTCAATTCTTGTGCCAATTATAATAATTTTAATTAGTTATTAAAACTTAAATATGAATGATAATTATATAATGAAAAAAATAATTAATTTATGCACAATATTATTTACTATTAACATAAATTTAGTTTTAATAATAACTTTAATAATTACTTAACTATGACATTGAAAATTTATGAATTAAATATATAAATTATATTTAATTTATATTCAATGATATAAATAATTACGTTAAGTAATAAAAAAATTTAAACTTTACGTTAAACAAAACTAAATATATTTAATAAAAATAAAATAAAATAGATATTTGAGTTAAATTTAAATTAAATTTTTATAAATATTTTTCAACGCCGATATCGAAACGGAAATGAATTTTAAAATTAAAAATATTTAATTAATTTAAACCACAAAAAAAACTGATCACAGTTTGCAGCACTCATTGGCATACAAATGGATATTAATTTGTTTGAATGTTTGTATGAATTAATAATTTATTATAAATACTGTTTGAAAAGGTAATCAACAATTAGTTTTTAAATATTTTAATCAAAACAGCTAAATCAATTCAAATAAAAATAAAAACAAAAAAGGTTTTGCTTTCAAAAGCATAATAAAAAATAAAACATT
Organism: Dissorhina ornata; assembly: GCA_034695265.1. NCBI lineage: Eukaryota > Metazoa > Arthropoda > Arachnida > Sarcoptiformes > Oppiidae > Dissorhina > Dissorhina ornata. The sequence goes on from JAQIWK010001231.1 coordinate 10,259, forward strand.
TGATTATTACATGATTTTTAAAATTATATATTTGAATGAAAATATATTGTGGCATTCAATACGTGCTCTAAATGCTTGGCCATTATAATCATAATCAGCAAAAATATAAATGTTATTTAAAAATAATAATAATATTTTTAAATTTTATTAAATAAAATTAGTTTTTGTGAGTATATTTTAAGTATTTTTTAAAAATAACATTTAAAATTATATTAGTTTTATTTTTTAATATTCAATAATTTATTTCCTGTGTGAATGTGAAACCAAAATTATATTTTAAAATAATATTTTTTTGCTGATTAAACCCTGAAATTATTAAAAAGCCATTAAATTGCTATATTATTATTTAAATTTGTGTGTTATTTAATTTATTGTGTAATAAATTGTGTTAATAAAACACAAATTGTTTTTTTGATTGTCGCAAAATAAATTTATTTAATACACCTTTCATTATAAACTAATGATGACTTAACTGAACCTAATTATACAAAACAAAAAAATTAATCTATTTGCTTTATATTAAACACAACGGGACACCAATTTGTTTTATTGTTGAAATAGTGAAAAGTAAGTTATATTTTAATTTTTTTTATGCTGATTATGCATGGTTAATATATGAGGTATGAGATCTACATTTTATTTTTTGTGTTTTATTTGTCGACATTTTTTTTATAACTCTTCATTCATTTCAAAATGTATGGCAAAACTTTTTTTTTTGTGGCAATAAATGAATTGAATTCAAAGTGAGGCTATCCTTTCAACCGTATATTCATTTATTTAATTAAATACACAAATCAAATGTAAGTATACTTTTTGTTTACCTTTTTGTTTTGATGCTACTTCTCACTGACAGTCGACAAACCTTTCTCTCATTTCTCTCTCTCTCTCTCTCTCAATCTCTCTCTCTCTCACTCACTCACTCACTCTCTCTCTCTCTCTATCTCTCTCTCTCTCTCT
>JAQIWK010001232.1:0-11215 GCA_034695265.1 Dissorhina ornata
GAAAATTGTTATTTTTTGTTAAAAAATAAAATAAATAAAAAAGTGTTTCACTTTATAATATAAAGTATATATTTATTATTAATAAATAATAAACATTTTTCTGTAAGAGATTCTCTTTAAAAAAAACTTATTTTGATTGAAAACAATCTTATAATCAAAAGTGAATACGAAATAAAAAATAAATTAAATTAATGCAAAAATAAATAATTCATTTTATCCTAAATGAGTGATACAGTACTAAAAAAAATCCATTGATTAATAAAATAATAAATTAATTATATTTTAAATTATTATAAAAGTCTAGCGCTTGAGAGTCAACGATAACACTCTTGGAATTGAAATCAATGATCCGGATGTTGGCCAGCGATTTGCATCGGGAAAGTGCCACATATGTCTGTCCGCACTCAAACACACGCGATAATGATATCTCCACTCCGTTATCGATAGTCATTCCCTGAGATTTATGTATAGACAGAGCCCACGATAACTGCAACGGTAGGTGCCGTCTGTAGACGTACTTATCTGTCGACACTCTGATCGGCCAACTCTCAGGTCTGACCACAGATTGGCAACCATTGGTAAACTGGACGCGCGGGTAATGGCACGTATCGGTGCGCTCCTTCACAAACGCAACCACTTTGCCATTCAGACCATTAACGAGACCACGACTCACATCTACATTACGATTGAGCATCACTTGAGCGCCAACTTTCATCTCCAATACACGACTCGTGGGACACATACTGTCAAAAATTGGTCGAAATTTAGGATCACTGTCTTCGGCTGTAAACACAACTGATTTGCTTTCAATTGATTGCAATTGTTTGGTATTAATAATGTCAACGTCGTTACGATGAGTAAACAAACGGGTCGGACACAAGTTTTTACAATTGAGATCATTGTGTCGGGTATTTGCGATTTGGGTAATCATCCCGTCATCACATTTACCAATCCTTATGTTTTGCAGTAATCGGATGAATGTTTGGTCACTTTGTCTTTGAACGCGACTTAATTCAAGTGAATAAGCAATGGATTCACTCCAAGACGGGCTTTGAAATGCAAAACATTTGCTTTGATTGGCGGCAGTAATGGGAGGCAACTGTAGAAAATCGCCGCAAACAACCAGTTGAATGCCACCAAATGGCTTATCGCATCCGCGCACCCGTTTGGCCACACTCTCGATCAGTGAAAAATATTTGCCGCAAACCATAGATATTTCGTCAATTATAAGACATTTACATTTACGCCATTTGTTAAGTTTACCGGTGCTGGCCATCAGTTGACGGGCGCACTCTTCTACGGCATTGTCATCGCTAGCTTTGCGGCTCTGATCGGGTGTTAGTCCAGCAAACATGTGTAGAGTAATACCGCCGATATGTGATGCGGCGATACCAGTACTGGCCGTCACGAATGTGGTCTCCGGCGGGAGTCGGGCGATGATATGACGTAACAAATAAGACTTTCCCGTTCCTGCACTACCGGTGAAGAACACATTACGGCCGTTAAGTACAGCGGACATCACTCGGCGCTGTTCGTCGGTCAGTCGGCTATCGTTCATAAGTCTGATGTGTCTGACGGGCGACGGTATCAACGACTGAATCATCTGTCGCTTACAACCGGCGTTTTCATCGTTGACCACAATTTTGCGTCTCTTCAGTGATTTTTTATTATAAGTTTTGGTCGATTTGGGCGACTCTTCGGTGGCCACTTGCCTGCCATTTGACGCAATGTTTTGTTGATTCAATTGCCGTGACTTTAAGGCCACATTTCGTTGTATATCTTTGTCGGTCAATGGACTCATATCGTCAAACGCCATCTGCTTATTGTCGGTCAACAGCCGTTGTCTCATCATATCCTGACCGGCGGCCGACGGGCCGTCACTTCGCTTATAATAATCGCATTTAAATACAAAACACTTTAAAAACAATGACAACTGATTGGGCGGACAGTTGGACACAAACAGCGTTACATTGAGATCCGTTAAAGTGATACTTGATTTGCCTTCGGCCACAAACCTAGTGTTGAGTTTATAATTTAATTTAGTCTTCAATAGTGTCCACTCATTTAGACGCCGACCCGTGCGTCGGTCGTCCACACGGATGACAGTGTCTTTGAATTGGTTTCGGCCTAACGTTACCATCGCTTCGGTGAACGACAACCGATTCACACAACTATTATCTGTCGGACTATATGTCTCGACAGCTATACTACACATTAGTTTTGGTATTTCAACACTCATTTTGATTACAATTTATTATTAATTTAATTGTTTTATTAATTATTAATTAAATATAATGTTAAACACTGTATTGTAATGACAAGCCAATGATTGTCTCATTGTTTTGTATTTTAAATATTTAAAAACTATTTAAAACTCAATAAACTGAGCTCTGATTGGACCACACGTTCAACAGCCCGGCCGTTGCTATTGGCGATTGTCAGCACAAACGTCAAACTTATGCCGCATTACCTATGCGAGCGCCACCTACTGGTGCTATTATAATATACAAAATTATCTAGGTTATATTTGTTAACTTTTAAATTGCTTGCTATAAATTGATTGCAATTATTGTATTTAATTATTTATAATTTTCTTTATTGGTTTGTATTTATTTTCAACGAAAACAATTTTAATTGAGTTATCAAATGAAAGTGTTAATAAATAAGATTATAATTTTAACTTTTAATTGCAATTAATTTTGATTAAACACTTGACTAGGTTTTCATTCAAACAAACTTTAGACGATTATATTTAATTGCAATTATAGTTAGCCAGCAATTAGTTTGCTTCTCACTAAAACCTTAATTAAATGATATTTAATTAAAACTCTATTATAACATTAATTAATAGTTTCTTAAGAAATTAATTTTAAAGTAAAACAAACATTAGCCAGTTAAGTTTGTTTGTGCAAGCTTATTGACAATAGCCTATTGTGCAAAAAATAATTGTTTTAAATTATTTAAAAAAAAACTTTAAGTGAAAGTTTTTTATTACAAATATTTTAATAAAATATTTCCGGTTTTAAAATGTATTATTTATTTTATAATTTAGTTTTTATATTAATTTTTGTTTTATTTATTTTTATTTGAAATAATTATATTTTTTAATATTTTTTTGTTATTGTAATTAATAAAATACTAATTTTTAAAAGTAATAATTATATAAATTAAAATAGTTTATTTTATATTTAAATTAAGATTTATATATAATTATAATATAATTTTAAATTTATATTTCTGTTACATTTCTGTATATTGAATAACATGTAATAATATGTTTTATTAAATTTAATTGATGTTAAATTTAGTTTTTATTATTTTGTATTAAATAATATTTGATTGGATTTATAAAAATAAAAAATAATTTAAAATAATTTATTTCATATTTTTTGAAAGCCAATAATTGTATATAATTTTAAAGTTTTTAATTACGTTTTTAATTGAATACAACAAGTAATTATTAGTACATATAATTAAATTATTATATAATATTTTATTTTATTTTTTGCTAATAAAAAAGTTTTACATAAGTTTAAAAAAACAAATTTTATCCTATATTTCAAACAAATCAAACAATTAGAGTATTAAATAATAAATATCTATCAAATCAATCAAATTATAAAACCATCAGATTATATACCATCTTATAAATCACTTTCTCATATTATTTGATAATTGAAATAATTATAATCTCAAAACAAAACAAACTTGAAATCAATAATTATTTTTCTCACAAAACTTACTTTTAAAAAAACTTGAAACATAAAAGAGATGTAATTTTCACCACAAAAAATACAAATAAACTTATTGTCTAAAAAATATAATCATTAGAAAAAACATATATATTGCTAGTTGTTTGGCCAATAATTTGATATATAAATTTTATAAGTAGAAAGTAAGTCAAATACACTTTGTCAATCAAAAAACAATATATTGCCTAACATTTATACCTATTATAAGTAATATTATGTGTTAGGATGACCTGCTTTTTTTGAGTGTGACATCTAATGCAATCTAATATCTGAAAAACTATTGGTACGGAACGGGCTATCAATTCAATTTGTGGTGATATACTATATATCTAATGTAATGTCCGTATATTACTTGCTATTATTATTACAAAGGGTATAGTCTTTTTTCGCCACAAAAATCATATTCACTTATCGTTTTTGACAGCTTTTCTTCTTTTTGATTATTTCCTTTGGTTTTTAATCAAAATTATTATCAAATTAATTGTTATTTTAGATAAAAGTGTTTTATGTTTTGGTGATTATTTTTTTTATAATAAAAATGCTAAACGACTAGTGATCTACCTTCATATCCCGGGTCGACACCACTTTCATACATTACTATTAACCGATAGTATTCACTACATTCACTTCAAACACCACTTTTGACTTTTGATTTTAATATTTTAAACATTTGATATGTTTTTTAAGTTTGTTTTTTGAAATTTTAAAATGTTTTACTAAATTTATAATTTTGTTATTTGTTTTTTTCTCTCTTTAATTAGACACTAAATTTAAACATTAAAAATATGAAAATTGTAAGTAAATTTGTTATTAAATACTTATATATTCATTTTTATATTAATATATTATTATTTTTAATTTGCAGTTAATATTGGTGTCACTTTTGTGTCTCTATTTGTCCCATTCATGGCTTGGATTAGTGGTTGAATGCGGCGGACATGGGATGCGAACTCAATATCATGAACAGGTCTTATCACTCAAAAAATCAGTTTTAAATTCATTAAATAAAATATTATTTTAAAAATTTTACATAAAATATAAAGCAAAAAAAACTTCATTCATATAACTGTGTGTGCCATATGTTTTAATTTAGTTAAAATTAAATTCAATTAATTTTCAGGGTTTGGATAATCCTCACAGTTATAAGTTTGGTTACACCACTGGTGACCACCATAATCCCCAGTCTCGACACGAAGTCAGGTATTAATATTATTATTTATAATAATTTATTAGTTTTATATATCAGTTTATCTGATATTTTATAGCTTTTTAAAATTTCGTTGATAACTAATTTAAATTTGTCTTGTTTTTTTATAAATAAAATATATGTGGTGAATTTGTTTGCATGTATTTTCAAATAAAATTTACATTTAATGACATAATTAAATGCCATAAATTTATATTGCTCATTACAGTCATGGACCTGGACATGTTAAGGGATCTTACTCCTATCGTGACCCACACGGAAAATTGCACGTAAGTCGTTATATCACTTAAATTATCATGTTTACTTGCTAACCATTTAAATGTCATTTAAATATAATTATAAATTATATTTTTTTGTCAATTTGAAAAAATTTTATTAACTTAATTTTTATTTAGTTTTAATTTTAATTTATGTGACATTAATTAACAGTATGTTATTACAAATTGTAATTATCAGTTTTATTTTAAAAGTAACTTCTTAATATTAAACTATATAAATTATATATTTATACATATAATAAATATATATATATTGTATAATACTTACAATAATACTATGAGATAATTAGTGGTTAAAGTAGATGACATAAAAAACTTTACACTTCAATTGGTTTCAAAAGTTTTAATCCTTAAAAAATTAGTTCAGTTTTTATCGGTATAAATGAAAATTGAATTTTGAAATATATATTTCAAACTTAACTTTTGATTGCATTACAACTTTTTTGACAGCTTTTTTTTATAAATATAAAAGTGATACATTTGAATGATTACTAAAAATAAAATTATTATTGAAAAAATGAGTTCAATATTTTAATTATTAAAATACAAATTTTTAATATATATACATATTGTTTATTGATTATAATAACAGGTTGTCCACTATGAAGCTCATCCTAAATACGGTTTTCGGACACATCACGGCAAAGGCTGACACTAAGCCTAATGTATAGATTAGTTTGTTTTTTTATTTAAAAAATAATAATACATTTTATTTATATATCTTTGAACATTATCTTCATATGTATTGACATTTGTATAGAATTTAATGAATAAAATAAATATTTATTTTTGTATTTAAAAATCAATTATTTAAGTATTAAAAATGTTTAGTTTTGTTGTACAAGAAAAATGGCCATTAAATTGACATTACACATGGTTTTAAATATAATAATAAAAATACATTTTTTATAATTATATAATAAAATATTTTTATATAACATGTGGTAAATTTTAAAAATATATTTATTGTATTAATTTATATTAATATTATATATTTTTAAAATAAGTTAATAAATATTTTTGTGTTTTTTTTGTTTGTATCCAAAATATATTTTAAAAATAATTATATTAGTTATTAAACTTTATTCCTACTTTTGTTTAATGAAAAAAATAAACTTTTCAATTATTATTACAATTGTCTGCAAAATACACTTTCAAAACATTCAGACAATTGAAAAAATTTGTATTAAATTGTGAAAATATATTTGACAAATATCTGGGTCTCTCTCTCTCTTTATGAGAGAGTTTTCACACAAAAGATTGTGCTTTTTGTCAATCAATTAAATTCAACTTATTCTCACAAATATTATTAAAAACTATTAAAATATATTTTACAGATTGTGCTAAATTAGTTTTTTAAATTGCAATTACAATTATTTAGCTTAATTTATTATTAACAACAAAAAAGGGTTTATGACAAGAGCACAAAATGTCTATTAACTCCCTTATTATGCATTTGATTTAAATATGACACCAATGGCAAAGTGGCCGGACTTTTGGACGGCTTTGGTCGAGTCTCGTCGTCAGACATTAGATCCACATCTATATCGTCGTCATCTGCCGTCTGTCGGCTATCGTACGGCCGCCGACTGTTGGCGTACTTATTAGGTTTACTACGATATCTGGTATCTCTTGGATAGCCACTCGACGACGACACCGATGATGACGGTTGCCGTCGATGATGGCTATGATTATGAGAGTGCGGCGAATGTTTGCGTAAATTATTGTTATGATAGTTATTGCGGCGATGACTGCGATGGTGCAGATGGTGTTGATGATTGTGATCGTTATTGGCATTATTTTTATGATAATTATTGCCATTGCTTTTATGATAATTATTACTTGGATGGCGATGACTATTGTCATTGTTGTCATAATCATTGCTGTGATAATTACGGGCTGGTCTGTCTTCGGCGCTGTCCTCATTGTCCAGTCCTTTTTCAGTTGATTCATCATTTTGTTGGCTATCATTATCGTAAAGCTGAGAGTTTTTGTGATATAGTTTTTCACTTTGATCACAATTCACATTATACCACCACTCGCATACCAATGACTCTACCATGGTCAATAAAACAATATCATCATTATCAATTTAATTCATTCATATATTATATAATATTTAATTAAAAATATAAAATTTAAAAAACAACAATCATCATTATAATATTTCTCATAATCAAATCTTATTTAGTTTAATTTAAATTTATATAATTATATATTATGTATACTTTTATTTATTAGTAATATATTTTATTTGTATTTAAACTTAATAACTTTTTTTTACTTCAATTGTATTTCGATTATATTTTTTTGTAATTTTATATTTTGTGACAAAATATAATTATAATTTATAATTAACTATTAATTTATGCTTTAAATTTAAAACAACAACAATAACAACCGGAACTATAATAAGTTAATCTAATTTTTAAAGTTATATTAATTATATAATAATTTAAAGCTTACATTAATTATATAATTAAAACTTCATTGAGTTAATAGTAAATTAATGAGACTTATTGAGACATCATATTAAATATTAACATAATTATAATTGAATTATTAAATTTATACACACTCTTTAAGAAATGTATGTTAAAATAAAATAATTTTAAAAGTTAATTTATTTCTAATATATTTTTTTTAATAATTAAAACTTTTAAAAACAAAAACTATTTTCTAATTACTGATTACAAATGTACACTAAATTACAATTACTAATACAGATAATAATGAAAAATAAAGTAATTTATTTGTGAGATTCACTCTTAAAAAAGTTTGTTTTTATAAATTATTTATATTTATAAATGATTTTTAAATGAGAGTAACGATGAAAAAACAATTATTATTAGCATATTATCTAATGTTACCTCAAATTTATTTTCATTTTTTGGGTTACTTTTCAATGATTTCATTGAAATATGAAATTAAATATAATTGTTTGCAAAAATCAAACTATCATTTGTTTAACTAAAAAAACAATCATTTATTATCAATTTAAAATCACACAGTTCAATTTATATTTATATTTTATAGCTATATTTAATATACCATAAAGTTAAGTCTAAATTAATTGTACCCATCAGGTAAAAATAAATTTTTAGTGTAACTTTTAACAACTTTTTGGTTATTATTATAATAAATAAAAATATATATAACAATAAAACTACTAAAAAAATTGAGTACTAAATAACATGAAAATTTAAATACATGTAAATCAGGCTTCAAATATTGCTCTTGAAAAACGATATCATAAATAATAATAATAAGTAAAACTAATTTTTAAATTTTATTTTCAAAACTAAATCTTATCTTTATTTACATTTAAATTTTTTAAAAAGCTATTCAAACATTAAAAAACAACTAAAAAAACTAATTTAAATTTTATATTTTAAAATATGTGTGAATATTGTGGCAGATATTTGACACAAATGTCATATCATAATGGCTTAACATCACTAATAGCTTAGCATCAAAATCATTATACTATTACCAGACATTTCGGTCACTTACTTATCATAACTAACTAAATATATACTTGATTTTTAAACATCTAATACATTACACATGTATTACATGTATTTAAAAAACAAATTAAATAGATATTAATAATTTGTTACTTTTTTTGTAAGTTGTCTATAAAAAAAAAGTATTATATAACTTATTTTATGTGATATTTTGTATTTAAAAAAGTCATAAATTATATATAATGACAGATAAAATACAGATATTATTTAATATTAAAAAACAAAAATAAGATGTCATTTAAGAAGAACTCATAAATAATTTAATAAACATTTTTTTCAATATTTAATAAACCATTTGAATAATTTTAATGATATACAATAACTAATCACCTGAAAAATTATATAATGCACTTAAAATTATAGGTGATATTTAATTTAAAGCAATATTATAATAATTATAAGTTAATTAAACTTACCTTGATTATAGAGCGTGCCATTTGGACACAGGAACCGCTGATGTCCGTGTGCACCGCATTGGTGATACACCTGTAGTTTAATTACATTTTAACACAATTGAGTTATTATATTATATAATTTAATTATAATAATTATATTCATTGTTTAAAATATTTATATATATATATATATATATATATGCATAATAAATTTTATATCACTAAATACCTGACACTTTTGGCTGACATCGGCATAGAAACCATGGGGTCGGCCAACACAAGCGAAGTCAGACTTTGCCGGCGCCGCCGAAAGCATCGGGTAGTCCTTTCCCGGCTCTCCCGGTATGCCATTGGAAGTCCACTCATCAAAGTTGTCGTCCGAAGATTTGCCGCTATCTTTGTCCTCAGAAGAAGTTTCGCCACTTTCGGGACGATTATCAGTAAAGGGTTCAGAGTTTGGTCTATTGTCCGACTCGTCATCCTTATAATTATTATTAGTATTTTGATTAAGTTTTGGATAATCGTTGCCATCTTCTCGTGAATCATTGTAATCGTAATCAGATTTGGCCTCCGATTCGGCCATAAATGAGTTGTCATTCATTTGTTTGTTATTATTATAATTACTGTCGACTTTATTTGACTTATCGATGGGAAAAGTGTCAAAATGTTTGCTATTAAATGGATTTTTATCGTTAGGTCTAAAAGGTTTGTGTGAATATGAGTTGTCGTTTGAATTATCATTCAATGGTTTTCGGTATGAATTTTCATACCTTCTGTCGGCATCGCTGAGCGGTTCGTCAAAAATCTTTCCTTTTGGCAAAACCCGTCGGTCTTCAGACATTTGGACAGTCATTGAAGCGCCCACTTGTTTGACTGTTCCTCCCATTGCCTTATCGTCTAACGAGTTAACTATAATATCGGGCTCTGACTTGTAATTTGACTTTTGATAAAATCCTTCAAATGGATGCGGCCGAGGACTGACCGGCGGTTTGGGTGGACCCGTAATGTCTGCAATTTCCATGAGGGTCTTGTGGGGAACCGGTATATTCTGCATAAACCCATTGGTATGGGTGTCAGGCCTGTTTTTATTCAAATTTTTAGGCGCTTCAATCTCATAGAGGGCCGGCCTTTTATACCGGGAGTCAGCGCTACTTAACACCCGGGGTTTGTTACCATAATTATCACTATTAGATGGGAAACTTTGATAATCATTGGGCGGCAAAACATATTGAGCCCTATTTGGAGTCCTTATTCTAGTTTTATAATCCGCTTCATTATAATCCTCGTCATCGCTACTAAGCTCTATATCCAGCGCTGATTGTCTGCCATTAGTGTCATCCATGGCTTTTGTTTCGCTGGGATATCGTGATGAATGACTTTTGCCAAACAATGCCTTTTGCGGAACAGTCTTCCTAAACGTATTGCTATTTTTATAATTTATTGCATTATAATTGAACGCAGACTTAGGATTAAAATGATTTGTTTGATATTTCATATTCATATTTGTTGTTTGTGGTTTCGGTCTGATTGCAGCTTTATTGTATAGTGAATTGTACTTGGGCACTGGCATTATCATTTTCTTGTAGTTCCTTTTGGGCACTCCTTTAATTGACAGGCCATTCAAGTCGGTGGCCGCCGAGAATTTTCCCCACTTTAACGGCTCTAACATGTAATCCTTGTAATGATGTTTTGAATGCTTTGAATGATGATGTTTTGGCAGATGATTCAAACCATTCAATGGCTTGTTGTGAAGATTTTGGTGAGGATTTGGTTGTCCAGCGAATGATGCGCTAAACATTGGATTGCTTTCAAATGGATTTAATTGAGAAGTAGTGGCAAACATCGACCCGTAAGGACTGAAAATAATGGGTCCCGTCTTTTGATGCCAAATGACATGTTTTAAAAGAAAAACAAATTATATTTTACAATCAATGAGTTTAACAATACAATTAACAAATAAAATATAATTAGAGTAAACTTTATAATAAAGTTTTAGTCTAAATATACTATATCTTTGAGGTCATCTCTCTCTCTCCCTCTCTCTCTCTCTCTCTCT
>JAQIWK010001233.1:0-11214 GCA_034695265.1 Dissorhina ornata
CCTTTTGGTGATGAGACAAATGGCGTTGAAGTTGGTGTGCCCTACGAAAGGCACGGTTACAGTCGGGTATTGTACACGTGAATGGATACGGCTGTGTCCAAAAAACATGTATTGAATGTCTTTTGACAATCACTTTCGGGACATATATAACAGTTTAGAGTGAAATCATAGTATTTCTCATTAATATATTTGCCGTCCAATGACTTCTTCGATGGTTTAGTTTCAAGTATTTTAGTCTTAGTTTTCGGATTAGTTTTCTTTGTATTATCTTTTAATACTTCTGTGGCTTTTGTTGGCCTTTTGATGACTTTTGTCTTCACATTTGATTCATTATTATCCGTTACTTTGGTATTATATTTACCACTCTTTACGTACTTTTGTTTCAATTGTTTCACAACTGATCCAACATTTTGTTTAGCCTTTTGGTCACAAATGGATAGCTTTGTCTTCGCAGGTCTTCCACCCGATTGTCTTTTACTATAATCACTAATGTCTTCACTCTTGATATCAACGCATTCCTCGTGAGTCGAGTCATGGATAGTGTGATAACCGTGTGTTTGTGTCAATACATGCCATTCAGTGATGTCTTCGCAATCAATCATTGTTTGATATTTTGAGTGAATTTTAATTAAATGTGTTTTCAATTTGTTTGCAAACAATAATTCATTGAATAGTCGTTTGTTTTCAACCATTAATTCATCCAAAATATCATTAATACTAATAATTACTGACTTTTCGCCACTAATTGTATCCATAATTCAATCAAAAGTCAAACAATTAATTCAATTAATAAATCAAATTAATTTACGAAACATTTAAATATTTTGTAAAACTTTGTTTACAAACACTGACTGACAATCAATCACGTGATAGACGTGTTGTTTGTTGTCATCATTTCTATGACAACACATGAAATGCTTTCAAATTTATTGAATGAATGAGTGATTTGTTGAGTAAATTGTTGTCAATTTGGATGTGTTTTAAGTAAAGAATTGTATTTCCAAGAGAAAATGGCGGAAAAACATTATAATAAAGTTTTATTGGTCAATTAAAAAATATATTTATAAATGTTAGCTTGGTCATATATAAAAAATGTACACAGGAGATTTAATTTTTAATGAATAATAACTTGATAGGGATAAAAAATAAAATTATCTAGGTATTAAATTAATACTATTAATACTTTATGAACTCCTAGTAAGTTAGTTTTACATTTACCTGAAGGCTTGGAAAAATGCTTGGAAATACCTTTTACTAGTTTTAAGACATTTGTTAGTCATTTGTATTACAAATCATTTATTTAAACACTTTATTGTCATCTAAAGTGCGGACAACTGGTTGATAGTCATCGACATCACCCGTACGGACACAACAACCGGTAAATGATTTACATTTATAAATACAATTCATTCAATGATTTAGTATTTCAATTGATTGTAAGTATTGTCTCATTAATAGTGAAGACAATAGAAATGGATTCAAGACTTAAGACAAGAGTTAGTCTCAGAAGTGATACAAATAGGAGACAGTCTTTCGATAGATTTGGTGACGATTTGTGTCAACTATTGTTGTCTTATATGTCATTCAAAACCGATTCCGATGTGAATGTGTGTCCAAACAGTGGCAGACATTGATATTCACGACACAATTGGATTTCTTTGTTGACTACATATTAGTTGAGAAAATATCTGATGAAAAAATTAAAACAAAATTATTTGATTTAACGCTTAAAAAGTGTTCAAACATTACAAACATTCATTGCATTAATATAAACGATTCAATGATTAACTCAATTATAAAACATTGCAATCATTTGAAATCAATTGAATTTTCACAATATAATAACCATATTATTAATATTAGCGCTCAAAGTGTTGATAAGTTTTTTGCAAAGTTTGCCAAACAATTGATTTCAATTAATGGGATGCAAAGTCCCGATCCGTTAGTCATGAAATCAATTGAATCAAACATCAAGTTATGCCATAATATGACACACTTTTTTAATTTGGATAACAATTTTATGCAATATTGTGTTAAAAATGTTATTTTAGAAAAGTTTCATAAAATATCATTTAGTTATCGAAATGAATATATGAATGGATTTGAAGTGTTTGTCGATAACTATAAAAACCAATTGAAAGCATTTGTTGTCAGTATTAACGATGGATGTAATGAACAGTCAATTGAAGTACTGGTCAATGGTTTGTCACAAATGCATAAATTAATTGATTTGGATATTAGTTTGAATGGCAAGAAAATGACACCAAAAGCATTGTTTACAATTGGATCCAAATTAAAAGGTCTCGAGATTGTCGCTTCGCATCAAATATCATATGACAGACAATGAATGGCAACTATTTATGCAATCATTTAGTTTAACATTCAAACGATTAAATCGATTGGATATTGAGTGCTATGACAGGAATCGTAATATCATATCAAATGATTTAGTATTAAAAAGATTAACACATTTTACTTTTGAAACTATTTTAACTCAATTTAATGATAACTTTTGGGATACAATTCATATAAATCTACCAAAACTTCGATATATTGATCTGTTTTTGTTACAAATTTCTATAACCGATAGTGTATTGAATGGACTGTTATTAGTGCCTAAACTTCAATACATTAGACTCTATGGCAAGAAAAATCAATTCACTGATTCAGTTGTCAACGATTTGATGATTAAAACAAATCTTAAAATATTTAATAAATAATGATTTAATTGTTATTTTTATGTAACCTATTATATAAACAGTTAATCCATTTAATAATATATTAAATTTATATAATTTGTTACTTTACTTCGAAACAATTTAATGTGTAATTATATTTTAAATATTTAATTTCTAATAGTTTTTCATTTAATACAATAAATTTAACTTTGAATACAATTAACAATTTAAAATAATTCAATAAAATAATATGTAATTAACTAAACATATTAACTGTTAAATAAAGTTAAATACAAATACATAATTTACAAATTAAAAGTTAAACTAACTATACATGAGATAATAGTTATTAAAAAAACAAATTAAATGACAAAAAATAAAGGGTTAATGTTTTTTGTTTTAAACAATAATTATAATCAAGACATTTATTTGTGTTTATTATAATCGGAATACTTTTTCTTATCCTTATTCTTGAGTTTGTGATCTTTTTGGCCACTTTTTGTTGATCACTAATATTATTGACATTTAAATCATTTTTAATAATTTTATTATAATTGGATTTCTTGGACGGATCGGTAGCTGTCATGGGTTTACGTGGCGACAGCTCGACGCCATCCAGAGAACCGTAATTAAGACAATCATTTGTGACATAAGTATTGGTGATATCATTGCAAACAATTGTGGTTTTATTTAAGACTTTAATGTTGTAATAAAATTGTGTTTCAATTAAATCAAGAGTTTTAGGAATTGATCTAAAAGTTGATTGATTTGTTTTCATGACTTTTAAAACACTATAAATAACTGTCTTTTTAAATTGTAATTAGACTTTAAAACAGTTAAACAATGTTTCATTTCATATCATTTAATTAAAACTTGTTATCATTTGATAATTAATTGTTTAAAAAAATATTTTGGATGTGTTATCCAATTATGTTTTAACTACTAACTTAATCCACAACTCATTGATTGAATCCATCGGTGTTTCAAACAATACAATCACTATTTGTATCAATTGATTGATTGTTGACCACAAATAAACCTACATTTTAATTGATTTACTCTTTTAGTCTGAAATTAGTATTGTATTGAATGTAAACTAAACTCAAAACTAAGAAATAATTAAAATGTTTGACAAAACTTTGCTTAAAATTAAATAACATTTGAAATATAAAAATAGTTTATTAATGAATGAATTGTTACTTTTAAAGGCAAGAAAAGTGTGCCAACTATACGATGACATCAAATCAATGAAAATATCTCTAATTTAAGCATTAAATAAATCATTGAAAAGAAATAATATTTAGTTTACGTAAATATTCAGAAAATTAAGTCTCAAATTGTTTGTTATTTTAAGATTCATTTTCTTGAAATTAATTTCTAATTTGTTATCAAAAATACATTTGTTTTGTCGGGAGTTTTGGCCATCAATTCAATAATATCTACAATGGATTTAGTGGTGATTTGGACACTATATGAGACATTAATATATTGAAGGAGTGGACAGTTGTTTAATACCCAAAGTAATACAGTGTCCGTCACTTTTGTGGCTTTTCAATGGCTTTGAATGACACGGCTTTGAACTTATCGATGGGTTTATTGATCGCCATTACTCGGACATTGAAGTTCATCTCCGGTATATTCATATCAACCAATAGATCCAATAAATACTTCTCTTTTTCAAACGCGGCCTCAAAAGCCATTTCCTATTTTTAGAAAATATAATTTATATATTTATTAATTAATTGTAATTTTAAAAAACTTAAATTTAATGCATGTTTGTACAGTACTACAAACTTAAATGTTCGCACATCTCCTAGATTGTTGTTTAACTGCATAACTATGTCACAGCAAATAGATTTCATTTGTCTATATGTGTGTACAGTAAACGGTAAACATTTTGTGACTCTAAGACTGTTTCGGGAATGAAATGCTTGTTGACAGCCATCCGTACCGCACTTATGCATCGGGACATCGCTATGAATGCGCTTATGTGTCAAAAGCTGACTATAAGTTTTGATTGCTGTCCGATGACAGACATCGCACCTGTAATTACAGACATCGTTATGAACCGCCGTATGATGTCTTTCCAGGTCTGATCGGTAACGGGTTTCATAGTCACAGTTATCGTACGAACACTTCAATGGTTTCATAAATGTATGTAAATTTATAGCCGTTTTCAAGCCATGAATATCACTTAAATGTTCATTCAATCGTACAATTAGTCTAAATTGTTTGTTTTGACAACCATTTAAGTGACACTTAAATAGCTTAGTAATCGGATCTTTCATTTCTTCGACGCTATTATACTTTTGTTTAAAACTTTCAATTATCTCATCGGCGGTCAGCACTTCTTGATGTTCTTGTTTTAAGTGTTCAATGAGTGCCGACTGTTTGATGAACTGTCGATCGCAACCCATTTCAGGACATTTCAAAGGCTGACTCCTTTTGGTAGTCATTTGCAACAAATTGTGACATTCAGTGACCAACTATTGGTTCACATTTTGACGGCTATTTTCAACAACTCTTGGCATATCATTAAAAATGTATTGATTATTATTGGAGTGATTAACCAAATGATGTCTAAATTCATTTAACATCCAAAATTGGGTTATATTTGGACATTTAAGGTACTGACAGGTGTAGGCACGGCAACCATGTGTTTGCCATAAGTGTACGCGAAGTATATTAATGTAATTATTGGCAGTTATTAGACAAACTTAACAATCAAATTGATTGTTACATATAGTTATGTAGTTGAACAACAATCTAGGAGATGTGCAAACATTTAATTGTATAGTATTGTATAATACTTACGTTTGGTGAATCATCAGTGGTAAGGGTGACAAACACCGCCCACCATACCTTCTCGACTTCCCAAAGTCTGGCCAACAGTTTATCAGCAATGTATTGCTGTGAAGTGCGCGGTTGTGTCGGTGCTTGGGTTCCGGGGCCTAACTTGACGGTCGTCGCCACGGCTTTCAACATATCATCGGTGAGTTGCGTGACTAGTTGGCCAGATTTGTGGTTGACCACCAGTGCACGCAACCACACCTCCGATATGTCGTCAACCGTCACGTCCACGTCGACCTCCATCCAGGCCCCGCCCACTTTCTTCTATATTATATAAATTATAAATAAAATTTAATTAAAATATAAATATTGGGCACATTTTAGGCCATCAAAACAGCCGCCGGGCCTTTCATTGAATGAATGAGTGATTTGTTGAGTAAATTATTGTCAATTTGGATGTGTTTTAAGACATTTGTTAGTCATTTGTATTACAAATCATTTGTTTAAACACTTTATTGTCATCTAAAGTGCGAACAATTGGTGGACAGTCATCGATATCACTCGTACGGACACAACAAATGGTAAATGATTTACATTTATAAATACAATTCATTCAATGATTTAGTATTTCAATTGATTGTAAGTATTGTCTCATTAATAGTGAAGACAATAGAAATGGATTCAAGACTTAAATGAAGAGTTGGTCGCAGAAGTGATACAAATAAGAGACAGTCTTTCGACAGATTTGGTGACGATTTGTGTGAAGTCTTGTTGTCTTATATGTCATTCAAAGACCGATTCCGATGTGAATGTGTGTCCAAACAGTGGCAGCGATTGATATTTAAAACAATGCTAAACACAATGTAAAAATACAATCACTTGACTTAAAAAATGTTCAAATATTACAACAATTCAGTTATGGGATCCGTTGGACGACTCGATGATTAACTCAATTACAAGACTATGCAATGGTTTGCATTCAATTCATGTGTTTTGGAGATAACGTAAGCTTCGAAAGTGTGGATCAGTTCTTCGCAAAGTTTGCCAAACAATTGTCAGTAATATTAACGATATTGTCGTTCAAAACTTCATCGGCGGTCAGGCAATCAATTGAGACAAATGTCAAGTTATGTCATAATATCCACACAATTGATACGGTGTTTAACGCATTGGATAAACAATTTGAACAATTATTTTGTATTCAAAACACTTTATTGTATCCAAACCTCAAGAGTATATCAATACTTGTTGTCTTATATGTCATTCAAAGACCGATTCCGATGTGAATGTGTGTCCAAACAGTGGCAAAGAGTTATATGAATGGCTAGTGATTCGTGTGATTGGACTGAATTGAAGGCCCGAATAGGGACCGACGGCTTTTGATGGCCAACTAATTGTATGCAATTAAATGATAAATACCTGGTGTTTGTATACTTTCTTGACATCGCCTTCAAACCCAATGGTCACCACTCTCTTCGTCACATCTTTTGATACCAAATCTGTGGCCAACTGTCGACACTTGAGTTGCATTGAATCGCTAACAGTAGTTGTCGTCCAGAAAGTCTTCACATTAGCTATCATTTGATTCATTTTAATAATCGTAAGACAATGTATGGCTTTGACTATCACTATGAATATTCAATACACTAATCAAACAATCAGTTAATCATTCATTAAATACAAACAAAATGTTTGAAACAAAACCAAACGATAAAGGAGTGGTTGTCATAGAAATGATAACAACAAACATCTATCACGTGATTGAGTGTCAGTCAGTGTTTGTAAACAAAGTTTTAGTAATTATTTGAATGTATTGTCAATTAATTTGATTTAAATTGTTGTTTGAATTGAGTTTTGGATTGAATTATGGATACAATTAGTGGCGAAAAGTCAGTAATTATTAGTATTAATGATATTTTGGATGAATTAATGGTTGAAAACAAACGACTATTCAATGAATTATTGTTTGCAAACAAATTGAAAACACATTTAATTAAAATTCACTCAAAATATCAAACAATGATTGATTGCGAAGACATCACTGAATGGCATGTATTGACACAAACACACGGTTATCACACTATCCATGACTCGACTCATGAGGAATGCATTGACATTAAGTGTGAAGACATTATTGAAGACAACACAAGACAATCCAGTGATGAGGCAATTGATGACGAGAAATGCAATGAAGACATTATCAACACTCATGAGGAATGCGATGACATTAAGAGTGAAGACATTAGTGATGACAACACAAGACAATCGAGTGATTCCGAAGAAACTGTTTCATGTGATGAACCAATTGATGACATGAATGAAGACATTAACGATAGTATAACTGGAGTTCAAGAAAAGCATTCAAATACACAAACATTGGATATAAATGTCGGCAACGGATCCAAAAGAAGACAAACAAATGATAGCATAAGAGATGCAAAACAGAGAGCTATTGAGATGAGAGAGAAGTTAGTTATGAGACTAAATGATTGCATAAGAGTTACACAAAAGTCAGTCAATCAAGTGTTGACACAAAAGTCACCCAAAAGTATTGCAACCATTGAAACCAAAAATGTTGTCAACGGATCCAGTAATAGACAAACAAATGTTAAGACAAGAGTTAAGAAAGTTATTAAACTAAATGATTGCATAAGAGATATACAAAAGTCTGTGAATCATGTGTTGCCACAAAAGTCATCCAAAAGTATTGCTACGAATGATACCAAAAATGTTGGCAACGGATCCATTAGTAGACGAGATATGGGACTAGTATTACGAAAGTCAATGGAAGCACGTGATAGACGTAAGATGTCTGTAAACTTACCCCGTATTTTTAAGTGTGAGTTTCCCGACTGTACCAACAAAACTGGATTCAAACGGCGAAAAAATCTTACGGCACATATGTTGGTTCACTCGACTGATGAATACTCGTGTGATTTCAATGGATGTCAGTATAAGACTCATAGAACTTCTTGTCTAGACTTACACCGTCGGGTCGTTCACTCTAATGACCGGCCGTTTGCGTGCGATTACGAGGGTTGCGGTCAAACATTCAAAACAAAAGGGGCCTTAAAATTGCATTCATTGACACATAAAAGCAAATCATTTGTCTGTACTGTCGAGGGCTGTGACCGACGGTTCCGTACGAAATATGATTTGAAAAAAAATATACCAATTCATTCAAACCAACGGTACTATCAATGCAAACATAAGGGCTGTTCGGAAATGTTTTTAAAGCAGCACTTACTTCGCGCCCATAAGGTGTTAGTTCACAATCACAAGCCGTTTCCTAAACCTAAAAAACACGGGTGTGAATGGCCGGGCTGTGACTTTTACGGGGCTTCGCTTACACAACATCAACGGACACATATGGCTGACCGACCCTTCAAGTGCTTGTGGCCTGAATGTGGCAAAGGTTTTATCGATAATAGTAAACTTAAGGGACACATGAATATGCATAAGAAAGTTAAACCATACGGGTGTTCGTGGCCCGGCTGTACATATCGGTGTACATTATCGGGTAATTTGAATAAACATATGAAAGTTCATCAAAAATGAATTTTAATTTATAATTACAATGTCTGACAAAGATTTGCAAATAATTAGTTTTTATTGCAAATTGTGACATTTATTATTAAATATTAAACGTTTGTATTAATAAATTTATAATTAAATACTTAATTAATAAAATTATAAAAAAAATGTTTATTTAAATGAAATTATTTGAAAAATACAGACAAAGTCTTACATTATAAAAGAAATACAAAAAGTATATTAAAAAGTAATGCTAATAATTTTGTTAATTAAAAAACAATCAAAATATTAAACTTAAACTTCTTTTTGATTTATAAATAATATTAATAACAAAATTGTGGAAAATATTATAACAATTATGTTTTTATATATGAATATTGATTGTATTGGAAATTAAAAATTTGAATGAATTTAGAGAAATTGAAAATCTTTGTTATAATTTTTTATGCATTAAAAAAAGTTCGTTATAAAGGTTTATATTTCACATTGAGTTACATATAGAAATGGTTAGAACAATCGGTTCGTTATAATGATATGTTTATCATAATGGAGTTCGTTACAATGGGTCTATTTTAACATTAGTTGTATGGGATGTAGGATTGAATTTTACCGGCGACACACGATTGTTGCCAACGGTCCTTTGACGGTAACTCCAATCAATTTGTTTGACTTATCCATCATATTCTTGAGTACAGGTTGTGAATAACCATAATTACCATAGAGTCTAATGTATCTGAGTTTAGGCACTAATGACAGTCCATTCAATACACTATCGGTTGTGGAATTCTGGTGAATATCAATGTATTGAAGTTTTGGTAGTTTTATATGAATTGTTGGCCAAAAATTCTTATTATTAATTTGCCCATGGTACAAATGTATAGTTAAATGTGTTAATCGTTTGAATGCTAAGTAATTGAGTGGTAAATATTGTTTTATTGAAAAAAGTTTTAAACGTTTCAATCGTTTAAATGTAATCATGAATTGTTGGCATTCATTGTCTGTCATATTGTAGCTAAACTTAACCGACAAACTCTTTAAACAATTTAATTTACATCCAATTGTAAGCAATTGTTTAGCACTTAAATTGCTGCGAAACGCATTAATACTCAGATCAATTAAACCATATATTTGTGACATACCATTGACCAATACTTCAATTGACTTTTCTTTACATTTACTATTAATAGTGACTTCAATTGCTTTCAATTGATTTTTATAGTTATCGACAAATAATTCAAATCCGTTATAATTATTAAAGTAATGAAAATTAACTTTTTGTAGTTTTGGAAAATGTATGTCATTTTGGACACAAAGTAATTGTGGAAATAAACTAATATTTTCATAAATAGTTAATTCAATCAATTGATTACATGACTTAATGTTTGTTTCAATTGATGGCCACTTTGTATCTAAACTAATTGCAATCAATTGTTTGGCAAATTTCAAGAAAAATCTATCAATTGTTTTGGCATTACGTCTATGAATATCAAAGCTATTAATAGTTTTCAAACGATTGCAATGTTTGATAATTGATTTAAACATTGTATTAGTGATGTTTAAATAGCAAATGTCTAATTTGGTTAGTTTATCACATTTCTTGACTATTGATTCAAATGTGTGTTCACTTGATATACATTTACAGTTGTCTTTGTAGTCGTTATATATTAGTGCCGTTTGTGTCGTGAATATCAATCGCTGCCACTGTTTGGACACACATTCACATCGGAACCGGTCTTCGAGTGACAGATAAGACAATAAGTATTGACACAAATCATCGCCGAAGCGGTCGAAAGACTGTCTCTTCATTGTATCACTTCTGAGACCAACTCTTCTCTTAAGTCTTGAATCCATTTCTGAAAAACAATTAAAAATAATATAAATTATAACTAAATTGTTATTTAAATTATATGTATTAGTAATACAGTATTACTGACCCGTTGTCCACACTTTGACTGTCTGTACACTCAATACTATAGTTTGTATTTAAATCAAAATCTAATATTAATTGTAATTTAAATTGACTTACAATTGAGTTGTAATCAACGCACAAAATGTGGTCAAAATTTTAAGTGAAACCTTTGCTGTGCTACAAATCGTAAAATAATTCGCAAAAGTGAGCAAAATAACTAAATATACTCTTGGTCTTTTTTACCCTGTAGAGTTATTCATATAGTTTTAACGTGAATAATATTTAAAATATTAATCCCTTTAA